>OY015314.1:44259327-44446960 GCA_955612985.1 Cheilosia scutellata
CCGACAGTCAAGCCGCGCATAATTTCAAGTTTATCTTCAAGTCCAAAACTGTCCTCAATCGCCGCCTATCTTTTAACGAGATGACGGAACAAATCAAAATTCACCTTATATGGGTGCCGGGCCATAGGGACATTCAATAGGAACAACTATGTCGATTCTTCCGGAAAAGAAGAATCTCTATAATGCCTCTCGTTACGTGTAAACTTCTAATCAAAATGCGATAAGCGCTACTAATAGCAGGTGGTCAAACAGCACAATGTGCTTTATCACGAAACAGATCTGGCCCATGCTTGATCTCAAGCGCTCCAACAGTCTTGTAACACTAAAAAGATACAATATAAGCACATTAGTATGTGTCATCACGGAGCACTGTATTATTGGGAGACATGCTCTCAGGCTGGGGCTCCCTTCCAGCGATTTCTATAGAAGCTGCATCGACGAGGAGGAGGAAGAGACTATTCTGCTACCTCCAACGCTTTATTCTTAGCTCCTGCTAATTCAACGTTTAGTTGAGGAATCATTAGGTCCTGTGGTATCACAATGTGCACGTGCTGCGGCCAGCTACCCCAACCTAACCTAACTGTTCAGCAAAAATGAATTAAACGACGAATTGGACCCTGCAAAAGAAAAAAGGTAAAAAGTTTACCGGGAACTACCGTGAACGATGTGAAACAAGACGTTAGCGTCACCGCCGTCAGCGCGCGGATAAAAAAGACAAGATAACTCGAGTTATCCGCTTTCATAACAAACCGCGGAATAATGGATAAGCTCTAAATAGAGTTCATTACGCTCCTATATTAAATAACTCCTTATTATAGGATGATAAGATTGATAAGGATATGAGACATTCCTATTTGGAGACATATATTTGGACTCTGTTATGAGACTTTACGAGTTGTAATCTCATAACAAGCTTCTTGCAAGAGTGAAGTACTTATAAAAACGCTGTTATAGGTTATAGGAAAGTTACATGATTATGTAATGTATAATAAAGCTATACCTCTCAAAACAAAAGTTTTAGTTAGAAAAAAAAATTTTATTTGAACGGTCATCATGATATTTTTTTAATTTGGTTATTTGTCGTAAACTATGAACACTCATGGGGTTTCAGGGCTCACGTGGTACACTGGCTGAACAGTGTACACAGCGGTAGTGCGGCCCATCTTAACGTATGGTACAATCATGTGGTAGGAGGCCATTAAGAAGAAATATACCATCTTTCACGGACACGACTCCATTGAAACCATATAGAAAGTGACTACAGACTACCTACCCCCTATTCTTGTTTTTGGAAGGTGATTCACTACCGGAGAACAAAGTAGTTACAGAAGAAGAGGAGATAGCCTCTCTATACCGACGACGGTTCTGATATGGATATCAGTACATCAAGCGCGGGTATCTTCAGTGAAACACTTGAAATGAGAGAATCATTCCGAAACAGCGATGATTGCAGTGTCTTTCAAGCAGAAATAGCTGTCATAGTTCTAGCGGCAAAGGACCTACAGAGACGGCACATTGCCGATAAACAAATCACTACATACTCTGACAGCCAACCGGGCAGTAAGCAAAAGATACTTGGACGAAATATCACAAGCTAACGCGGTGGTGGGTACCAGGGCATATATAGATATTCCGGGTAATGAACAGGCGCACGAACTTGCAAGGGGTCGAAAATGCACGCATCCTTGGCCCTAGAATCTGTAGGAATTCCGCTAAGCACGCTTGCAAGGAAGATTGACATTGAATCCTGGAGTAGAACAAACCAATCCCAATATCTGGCATTATGGCCAGAGGTGAACAACTAAAGAGATCTAAATTCATGATCAGACTGAGCCCCGATGATATTCGCATAGTCACACTTCCTTTGTCACTGCCCAAAGAACTTTCAGACAGGTCCATTAAAGACCTACTTAAATTTGAAAATAAAACGGGTTGGTTTACCATTCCATAGGATTTTCATACGTTTCCAGAGTATGGGGACCATAAGCCCCTAGGGCATCACAACGGATCTACATGGATCTAAGTGTGGCACGTAGGTACCTACAGGTTTCTCCTAAACTAACCTAACCTAACCTAGTCACGCGATAGGCGTACATGCGGAAAGGCTGGGCATACTGCATAATGATTTCTGCAGAAGCTGTAGGGACGTTGAAGAAATAGAATCTGTTCGCCACCTACTTTGCGAGTGCCCAGCCCTTAGAAACAGCAGACAGAGAATTCTTAACAGCCACTTCTTTGATGAACTAGAGGATCTGGAGAATGCGGTTCTTAAGGAACCCCAGATTCATATTTAAATCAGGGTGGTTATAGTAGATAAACAGACTTTTTATCTTCGGTTGCTTATAGAACGAGCTGGAGAATCTGAATACAACAGATAAAGCTCTGCCTGTGATTCAGGCTAAGTCTAGGTGGCTCAAACAAATAGCGGCTTAATTATTGTCTTCCAAAAGTTGTGCAAAGTATGGTTCCCGTAACTGGACACAATGGACTTAACTGATGGTCTAAGTGAAGCTGTGGCAACCACCAAAAGAGCACCCATTAACTAATCGATAATAGCACATTCTACTTTTCTAGTTGAGAAATTTATGATCACATTCAGACGATGGATTTGTTATTTATGACAAGGTATGTTGCTATAGTAGTGTTAAGTGGCTTTTATTTTCCCTGACTACATAAACACGAAGCAACCTCATTTCATAATTAGAATCCACACGCAATTCGGATTATTAACGAACATAATTACCTAGGTCCTAGGCTATATTATTTACGACAGTTTGCCAAGACAAAAGTTGCAAGGTCAATCAAATCGAGGGGAAAACGAAAAATAAAACAATAAACCCAAACATTTCCATTACCTCATGTAGATTTGCCTCTTTCTTCTTCTCTTTTTATCCATCAAATCGCTCAAAGTTCTTTACAAGATAACAATATATACAAATTAGATTTGATTATGCAAAGTGAAATGTTAATATAAACGAATGCACAAAAATAAAACAAACATCTCTCCATCGTGCGCTACAGGCATATAATCAAACTTCACTCACACCTCACCTTAATATTTATGGGGAAACAAATCGTTGGTACTTACCCAGAATTTGACCAAGCTGCGTGTTCTCCATAGCTCATGTTGATAACGTCAACCTTTCTGCCAGATTCACACAATTCCATGATTTTGATCATGGCTCGCACCAAGGCGGTACCCGTTTCCATTGACCCCAAACGTCCATCGCCGATAGTCAGTGAGACGATTTTGGCATTCGGTGCAATGCCATTGACATCCTTTGAATCATGATTACCGCTGGCAATCGAAGCTACATGTGTTCCATGGGAAGCTGTAATGAAGGCAAATTTATACATAAATTCGATATCTACAGTGGAGAAACTTGTTTAATATTTAGTTCCCAGTTAGGAGTATTTTTTTTTTTTTTTTAGTTGGTTGGTACTACATGTATGATATTGTCCAAGTGCTACAAAGCTGCAGTAATATGTAAATTAGGGCAACAGATATGTACCGATAGATTGCTACAGTGAATATATTTGATTTAAAAATGCAAACCCATGTATGCATTGGATTCCTGACATTTGTTCTGCAATTTCAGCATAAAAGTTGGTTGCATAAACGTTCAATCAGTTTCTATTGTGGAACCTTTTTGAGTGACACGGTTTAAACTTATGATTTAATTTTCTGCAGTTATTTAAATAATTTAACGTGAGGGACGAGCTAGTGGGGTTGTACCTGTGCACTTATACATTATGCAGGCTCTTATCTAATTTTATGAAACAAAATTCGAACGGCTCAGGCTCTGTAACATATCGGACTAGTCTTCATTTGGCAGAGTGCCTAAGAGCGCCCCTGGATGCAGCCTTGAGTGGATATTTGTTGTATGTGGAAGACAATAATTTATTTGGTCTGAGTCTAACGGAGTCACAAAGGCCTGACAAGTCTATTTGAAATAGAGTTTGTATATTGTGAATTAAACAGCAAAACAAAAACATCTTGGGATGAAATTGATTTCACTGTTGACGGCCCATGCCAACGAAATAAGGTCAATGACACTTCTTTATGCATGTGAAACGTGGGGACATTTATACCAAGTGCTACCGAACAACTGTTGGAAAATTGACATTCATCCAAAGAAGTACGATGGACCTAATAAAAGGAAAATGCAAAATTGTGACTACTACCCTGAATGTTGCCGATAGCAGAACCAGATTATAGTCTTGAGATTTAGGGTGCGTTCGTGCGTTTATGTTCGAGATTCGACATGGGGTAAGATCAGGAATGAGAGCAACGATTAAAGCAAAGCTTGACCCTCTGCTTTTATGTGATGTGATGTTCATGTCGGAAATTCGATAACAGCGAAATTATAAGTGCAATTGGAAATTTATTGAGACGAGCTGCTTACACCTTTTGCAAGTGAAGAAAAAAAGAGAATATACCTGAATGAGTTCGTTAGGAACGCGTAATAGCTACTTATCAGTACGGTTTCAGACTAGGAAAGTTCACCCAAATACTCACACTGCTGCACAGACGCGGAAATGGACATAAAAGTTTTTAGGAGTAAAAAGAGAATGACGCGCATTTCATTGGCATTCAAGCTGTCATCAAGGCTATCGCCTCAGTCCACCTCTACATAGTAACAGAATATCGAGACGAGCTGGCCTTGCTTGATCGGTTCAAGGTTTCCCAGTTTGCTACACACCTCAGAATCTCTGATAGCACAAAGTCACATTAGCCTTTATTCCTGCAGCAGAATCCTCGGGAAACCTAGGGACCATCTCCCTAATTAAACTCTGGATGTACACGACTATAGTAAGACCTATATTGACCTATGGCAGTTTCGTATGGTGGCTGGCAACCAATAAGGACACTCACCTAAACGCGTTGACGAAGGTTCAAAGGCTAGCGGGCATCGGCACCACTAGTGCGATGAGGACAACTCCAACCGCAGCCGCAGGACTTGAGGCTATCCTCAACCTGCTTCTGCTAGATATTCTTATACAACTATCGGCCGCAATTAGTGCCATGAGAATCAGCCAATCAATAAACTGGAAATTGAACGAAACGGGTCATTCGATGACTCTACACAAATATTTTGTCCATGTACCTATCACGGATTACATCACGTCTTACCTAGAGTTTACAAGACCTCTCTCGAGCTGCTATCCCAACAGGGAGGAATGGAGAGACGGACTCGTACATAACATTCAAATCATAGCAGTATCTACAGACGGTTCTAAAATGGACACTGGGGTAGAGTCTGGTATGTTCTTCGAATCGCTGGGTATATTCAAAATCGATACGCCTCCCCGACCATAGTAGCGTCTTCCAAGCAGCCCGTAAGTCTGTGGTAAGGGCAATACCACCTGGAGGTGTTGCCTTCTTTATCGACAGGCAGACAGCGAGTGCTGTCGCGAAGAATTCAAGGCTCTTGGTACACAGCACAAGGTAACGCTCTGCTGAGTTCCGGGACAAGAAGGCATTTCAGACAATCAGAAAGTAGACGAATTAGCAAGACAAGGTTCGACAGCTGTTTCAGAACAAGATGTTCCCTCTGTAAACATCCCGCTTTGCACACTCAAGCTTGAAGCAGGGAGAAAAGCCACAAGAAGGCGATCGCTAGATGGACCTTAAATACTTGTAATACCACAAGAATGCGGTACCATATGAAGAAAATGGGCTTAAAGGAAGAAGACCTTTGTAGAGGCTGCGGTGATGAGAGAGCTCTTGAGGACACACTCCACTTCCTATATGTCACTGCCCAGGTTTCCAACACACCATGTCTAAACTCCTAGGGAGTCTTTTCTTCAACGACTTAGACGAGCTTTCCAGCATATTAATAGACAAGATAATGATCATCAGGATGGTTTGTATGAAAAGAAATTCGAATACAGGGTTATAATGAGTAAGAGACAACCTCTTTACCCTACAGGCATCACAGTGAGTCAGTATCAACCTGAGTGTGGCACGGAGTACCTACTCCTCGCCAGCTTACAAACCTAAGCAACCCTGATTTGGGATGAAGGTCATAGCAACATTAATGCAAACGAAAAAGACGACGAGCTGGTCAGGCAAGGTCCAGTTCACCACTATTCACTTCGTTCGGAGCACTCCACTGCTCAGAATTTTTATCGAATGCCAACCACAGAATTTCTGAATTCTAAAAGCCTCTTCTTCGACAAACGTATAACAACCAGGTCAAATGAGTTTGTGGTAACAAAACGGAACATAATGCAACTTGGGTTTTTGTCATCATGTAATTTTTTAACTTCAGTCTTGGAAAGATTAAAAAAAAACTAAAAAGCAAATTCCAGAGGTACAATTTATCAAGTCTGTGCATCTCCCATAATATCGCACTCGGTTACATTGAGAAAATTAGAAGAACTTTGCGAAATTTCAGAGGTGCACTTGTTAGTATTAGGGCAGAAACTGCAAAGATGGTACCATCGGTAAATGAATGCAAAACAAAACACATGTACAAACTAATTTTCTCTGCTATACAGACTTGCGCAGAAGCATTAACCCAAAGAGGATGAAAACGCAACGTATGGGCATCAAATCCTACGGCTGGGAAAGTCTTCAACACGCACGGCAATCGATTTTAGGCCGATAGAGCCTTATTACTTTTAAAATATCGATTTGATCATAAGAGGTATATCGTATATTCAATAAGCATAGCTACGAAGGTACAGAGAACTTTATCTGTCACCTTACGGTACCAAAAATATTAGATTTGGTTATTTTTTTTGTACATCGCCTTTCTCGATTTCTCCTTCGTTTTTTAACCCAAAGCAACACACATTACCCAATACGACACCTCCACTAACCTGAAATGAAACAACTGCTGACACATCGATAGGCACATGTGGAATGCAAACAACAATTAATAAATTGCATTCATGCTTAAGTGGTTTCTGACTGAATCACAATTTACGAGTGACATCTGATCCGCTAAGCAAGTTTGTGATTGATTGTTCTGTAATAGGAGTCGTCCAGTCAGACGATTGAACATTCACCCCTATTCCCGTTGGCGTTTGTCGTAAACGACACATACTTCACTTCGTTTTTTAGTCAGTGTTTTTAACTTTTTTGAGACAATAATGGTGAGCACATAGAAAAGGAAATAAAATTGTTAACAAAAGTTTAAAAAAATAATCTCAACATCGTTTCGACATGAAACAAGCGTCGTATACGACAAACGTTAACGGGAATAGGGGTCATTGTTTTCCACAATTGTTAAGAAGGTATAAAATTGTATATTAGCAGTAGGAAAAGAAGAAGAAATTGGTCTGAGTTTAAACCGTGCTTCAATTATGACATTCGTCACCTGCTCTTTATATTAAGACTTTGGCAGCAACTGCTCAAGCTCTAGGTCTAGAATCTAGATAGTCACGGATTTTTAGTCTTCAAATGGGTACTTTGGCTTGCCAGACACATATCTGCAAGCTTAATGCGATAATAAAAATAATGCACGTATTGCGACACCGTTAGTCATCACATCAATGTTTTTCTTCAGACAAACCGTTTTTTATTTCATAATGCAAAAAAAAACTCTTTTTTATTTTAACGCATCGAAACTGAATTTGCGATTTTCTTTTAGCACTCTGCAGAAAGGAGAAACGACAACAATAAAATTTTATTTCTAAAAAACGACGGTCCACCAGACACCAGCTATCGACAACGAAATATGTTTTCTACTTCGCAAACACATTTGTTGCATTCGGTGTGTGTTAGCCTACTGTTTTGCACAACCATTCGCGAAACAATTAGAAACAAAAACATATGTTTTGTTGAGCATGCTTTGGTGTATAGTTTATTAGACGTGTCAGCAAAGTAAGGAAAAGTTGAAACTTAAACAACAAATTACAACAAATATTCGTACACTCTGCTTGACATTTTGGAGACTCTATTCAGTTGAAAATCCTACTTTACTTTCCTTTGCTGAGATAGATCTTTCATAAAACTCGCCTATTGACACATAAGAATTAATAAATTGTTCTTTGATAAAGTCACGATAACACGTTTCGTCTTATCAGGTTTCAGGGTTTTCAGCCTTAAAAATAAGTTTTTGAACAACTCAGCTGAATAGTAAATGCGACGAACTAACCCCGCAAACATTAAAATTCGTGTCTGTTGTGGAAAATTATAATAAATTAAAATTATCATTGCAACGGCTATTACCATAATGGTACGTAATAATATAGAGCAAATAATTGCAAAACCTAAATAAAATAAATAGCAGACACTTACAGCACATCCCAACAATTTCGATTACATCGCCTCCGTCATGGATGTTCATCGAAACCGAAAGATAATCATCGAGGTTCTTCATTTCATGAGTTTTACTATACTCGCCAATATGAACAGCTTTCTCCAAATCACCCTAAAATAATCGAAAATCATTAACAAACTCAAAGCCAGTTTATAAACAGTTAAAACCTTCATCGTGGTATCGATGACGGCCTGCCATCCGCTCTCAGTTGTGTAGGCAATAACATCGTACGCAGTCTTTAACTCCGGATACATCTTTTCGTAGTTGTTCAGAAACTCTAGTGCGTTATCCAAATTTTCCTTCTCCAATTTCTTATCCCACGATAGCTTGGTGGCATCTACAAAATAGACAGAATTGAAATTGAGTCATCCACTATGATGTGTTCCACCAAATGGTATTCGTAAATACACACCTGCATTTTGAACCTCAAATTCGCTGAGTTGACGAACAATATCGGCTGTTGCGGTTTTATGGGGTTTGTCCCACGTTTTCAATTTCTGATTGCTGGCAGCTGTTTCACGGATTTTTGATGGATATAGATCCGCGACTCCTTTTAATCCAACACGATATTCTCCATTTGACGTATTCGCAGCTACCATATGAGGTGTTAACTGTTAACAAATAGTGGTAGATAGAGCGAGAGACATACAAGAGTATGTTAATAAAATTACACAAAAAGCTGGAGTGAATTATGCATAAACATTACCTTTAGCTGACGACCCGATAATCCAGTGATGTACCCCTTCGCATCGGCGTTGACCTTCTTCGAAATGTCAGTGTCGCCACAGCCCGAACAATCGAAACGTTCAATGACCTTTACTGAACCATCACATATGGTCTGCAACAAAAAGAAAATTTTATATTGTTTATATTGATTCTGTACGAAGCTGATTGGTTACTTCATTTTTCGAATCAAAGATGGAAAACAAAAGATTTTCCAAACATCATTGAGTTGTCGGACGATTTATGAGAGTACTTACCTCGAGTCCACAGGCTCTCGGATCGACGCCAGAATCGAAAATAGCTATAGTAGCACCACGTCCATCGTATTCCGGATACTTTTGGAGGAAGTTTAGGACTCCTGTTTCAATTTTTGGGACCAGGGAAACCGCTGGAAAAGCCGTATCAACAATAGCGCCACTTGCCATTTTCCTTGAATGTTCTTCTTGAACTGACAGCAGTGGCGATGGCAGGTTCTTTTTCTTTCCTTTTGTGTGAGTGGGGGAGTTTACAAAAACAAAAATCAGCACAAAAGAAAAATGAAAAGTCATGAATAGGGATAGTTTTGGTATTCGCGTCAAGAGGGTGCTGCTTCTTTTAGTACAGAGCAACATTTTTCGAGGCTGATTGTTTCTGAACAAACATTTTTGGACAGAATAAAAAAATTATTTAAAAATTATTTATTTTATTTAGATTCCTTGATTAAAATATTTAAGGTCGATTAAGTAGCTGAATGAAACATAAAATATGCAAACAAATCTTCAGATGAATAGAAGGCACGTCAAAAAAAACTTTCAAGAAAAACAAAAGCTACCTATTTTGTATGGCAGTATTTTGTTCGAAAATTATTTAACAGTGCACAATCCCTATTATTTTAAATTTTCAGCTTTCTCAAATGTTTTGGATAAATAAAAAAATAAATAGGTGGCGCAACAGGCAGGTAGACACCCTATGCCTAGCTTCTCGGAACCATTCGTTTGTGTGACTCTCGGATGTTTGTCAGACAGACGTTCGCGTTAGAAAACCCTAAGATGTAATTTGTGTTTTTCCGGGGATCGAACCGGTATCCCTCGCACAGTACTCCAGCACACTAACCACTGCGCTACTGCGCATGTTGGATAAATACAACATTTGAATTCTGTAATGTGCTCTTTCTACATTCTGCATTTTATTATTAACTTGTTGACACCTTTCAAGGAAGATTGCATAATTGAAGGTGTTTCCCTAAAAATTTTCGATGTTACTTTGTTTGTTAAAAAGCGAGGTAGCTAGTGAGTCCGAAAAAATTAAACATAAATCTAAGTGAAACGAACATTAAAGTGAAATACTTTGGTAGTGGGGATACAGGCAGTGAGTCAATGCGTATAAATAAAAATGCGGACGCTTGAAAGACACTTAGAGGGGATACGGTTTGGCTTGTGGATCTATAGTTTAAAGAACGAATGTCTATACATAAGTAAGATAGAGATAGAAATATAATACGTGAGCAAACCATGGGAATAATACCACGTCACGCAATTTTGCATGACTTCAGAGAGAAAGATCCGTTTTTCCACAGTCAAGGATAATGATGTGGTGTGGTGATATAAATCCACCATAAGGTATACCCTGATGATAGGTCTGTTTTTTTCCACATCTATCTCAGTGAAGTAAAGTAAAGTAAGATATTTAACACGCAATTACAACAACTATATAGAGACTCGAAAGTGTCAAACAGTTCGTAGTTGTTGTAATTGCGTGTTAAAAATCTTACTTTACTTTACTTCACTGAGATACCTAGGTGTGGAAAAAAACAGACCTGATGTCACCAACTACTCTATTGAAATATGCTAAGATTATTACCATTCCAAATCAAATAACTATATTTGATCAATTTGGAACGCAGTCCAAAATATTTAGTACTCAACTTATCGAACTGAACGTGCTCATATTTTTTTTTTTGCTGTCAACAGACAATTGACAGCTGTCACATTTTGGTTGGATTTTGAGAAAATTTCCCGACCGTAGAAGAAAACAAAAATCGAAGTGAAAAATATCCAAATTTTCTCAAAATGTGGTTCGAAATCTTACCGTCGGCAATGATCATCACTGTTGCTATGTCTGTTCCGACATTCGCCATGTATGGGATACATAAATTAACCCTCGGAAATGTGAGTAAATGATGAGAATACGTGGTATGATGGCATCCACTGCTTAGAGTCCACTTACATAATCGCAAAGATTTTCCACCGAAAAACATATTTTATTCACTTTAGTTGCATTCAATTCAAACAATTCTAGCACTTTACTTGGCATCACCACATTAAGTTAGTTTTAATTAATAATTTCCACATTTAGGCATACCGCAGGAATATGGATGAACGTTTTGCTCGAGTGATGTATCAGCGCGATTTCCGACTGACAGACAACCCGTATATCATGAACGTAAGTTGACAAAACAGATGGTCAATGTTTAGATAGAGGTCTGTAGAGGATTTTGTAATTTTTCTGATATAAGATTTCTTTAATTTTAAGTTAATTCTTGGTGTGCAAAGTTTAAGGAATTCACATTCCAATTTTGTTTAACTGGCTTTTGTTATTGTAAACATTTTCAAGTTGAGAACCGATGTAGAGCCATCTAATTTGTCACAATATATTATGTTAAACATGCAGCGCAGTGCCGAATGAATACAACCATTTAGACTCGGCATAAAATTGTAGGTCGCTTCCATTCGTCACAAAATATAAAACAACAAACAAGAAACTCACACTATTTATTTGTATATCTAATTTGTGTCATTTAACAGTTTGCCTCGGTTTTTGAAAAAGCTTTATTGATCGCAAAGATAATCAGTGATACTTGAATTTGGTACAGGAACTACGGAAACAGACCTATTGCTGCTTTACTCTGTTCTTTGTAAATGTCATACCTTAAGTAGACGAGTTTTACCTTATCAGGCACTAAATGTTTTTTTACCATTCTTTTTCTAAAATAATTAGTGGAGATTATTAGATCTCAAAATCTGAAATATTATTTTGATTTCTTACCTACGTAGGAACCATAAAAGAGTTTGCTGATATTAGACATGTAATATAACAGGTATGCTACGTCCTAAAGTAACGGTAATTACAATTCGGTCAGGTGTAACGTACAACCTTCTTTCCAGACTACATCATTGACCATCGAAATACAAAAACGTTTTACATTATTAATTCCACACCTTACCTGTAATAACATTTTTTTTATTTTTCAGGGTCTTAACTCTATTCCAGACGAGTAAAAATAAAACCTTACTTTGAGGGGCGTATAGTAATATTGTAATTAAATAAAGCTATTTGGAAATAAACAGTGCTGTTCTTAATTTTTGTTTACTTTATCTAACTAGCTAAGGCGTGGGATGCACTATATTAGTGATTAAGTGACCATCATCGACATGTAAACAACTATAATGACCCAACTGGACGGGGTTGGTAGGAGTCCTCTAAAAATAGTGTAACCTTCATAGACACCAGTAGTCCTTATTTGCAGGCATGTACGAATTGTGGGGTTTTCTGATAATGTCCCGCTGGTTAGAAATTTGTGTCATTTGATCTGAATCTTCCAAAACACATGCAATGCTCGATTGCTCCATATCTTCTTGATATTCAAGTGGGTTATCATGGCCTTTTTCCGTGTTATACCATCTGAATTGCTGCAATATTACAGCAGCTGTTGACTTTGATGTTGGCCTTTCTATTTCCTTCTGAGAACGATGATCTTTTGCAGGCAAGCGTTTGCACCTCTATGTGAACCATTCCGGCTTTAATCGTAATAATGTATAGTATTACTTTTTAAACACACCAATTGGAAATAATCAGCGCGCTAATACCAATTAACCACCCGGTCGGCCTGAGCTTCAGCAACATTGGATCCGCCTGTCCGTTTTTCGTTATTCGCAAAAACGCGACGGATCGTATCCAAAGATCTGCATCAATATCGACCGCCTTTGCTTTTGCTTATTCTCAAAAGCGAATTGATATTTCCAGTGGCCAGATCACGTAAAATCAAAACGATTGAACGACATCGCTTCTACAATAGCGGTCTCTATCTATTGCCACAGATATAGAGACAGCTATCGTGGAAGCGATATCGTCCGATCGTTTTTATTTCCATTCTGACTTCGAATTTTTAATTTATTTTTTCCTTCACAAGAATTTAATTTATCCCCAAACAATTCGTCAATAATCCATCATCATAATATACCTATGCCTATCGCTTTCGGAAGTTCTACCCCTGTTTCGCTTGTGGGTGCTACTGTCTCCTCGCTGTTGTGAGGTTTCAGACAATAGGTTCGTTCGCGTACGCGATTTAAACCGAACGCAATAGATACCAATCGATCGCAACCGCACAAAATCTATACACGTTCTCATCAAAAATGACAGGTAAAGAGAAAACTAGCAAAATAAATGAGTAGGTAACCAACATTTCCCCTCCTGGCTCGAAAAAAGCGAAAAGCTCAGGAAATTTCTACCGGCATGTACTGATAAAATTGTCAAAAGCAAAAAGTTGACAGATAGACGAAATAAACAAAATATATTTTCCAACGATTGCTCGGTTATGAGTTATACAGATATTGATAGAATACAAAATTATATCAATTTAATTAAAATTGTGAATTTTCGCTGCAGTTTGAAATAGTTTTGTTTTGTTCAAATTGGTGATTAGCTGGAAATGGCTCGAAGTAGCTCGAAGTGTATACACGTACTTTTCGGTACATTTTTCGCTCTCTGAGAGAGTTGCGCTTTTCGAAATTGACAGAGACAGATTTGTACTGCCTTGCTCGGAAAAGTACGCGAATTGACCTAATATAAATCAGCTGTCAGCTCTCCCAATTGGCGAAACGTCTCGTGTAGTTAATTTGTGCGATTGCGATCGATTCTACCTTCCTTTCAAATAAACACTAGGTACGTGAATAGATCCATATATTACTCCAAAAAATTACAGCTCTTAGTGCCTTTTCTGATTTACAAAACAAACAGATCAAACCTCACTTCATCACAGCCATACCTGCACTGTTGACCATCGAAAGGCGTCGTCTCCGCAAAGTGTCATATAAAAATATAAGAAAAAAACATTTGCGCAATTTCTAAATTAATTTTCTCACTACCATTGTTCATATTTATTTATTTAAACATTTATTATCGTTTCAATAACTATTTAACTTACTGCATAGCGTTAAAAATGTGTTAATTTCATTCAAAATAGCAGGAAAAAGTCGTCGGGAAAAAATGCATCAAATATTTATTGTGCTTTTTATGCTTTTGTTTACAACCGGAATCGATGGTAGTTCCATGAAAAATATCGACCAATTCGATGGAGCTTCGCATCATGAAGAAAAGGGCTATTGTGCTCCGTATAATGGAAAGATTTGCAAATCCTTTATACGCGGACAGGTATGGTACAGTCGAGAAGATCCAAACGGTGGCTGGGTAAATGAACAAATTACGACTGCACTGTGGGAGGAATTGATTTCCGATTTGACCGGACTATGTCGGTCGGCAGCTGAAGTTAGTTTACAAACAATTATTTCTGTCACAAATTAGTTATAAATCATCGTGTTTTTTGTTTGTTTAGAAAATGCTATGCTCGTATGCGTTTCCTCAATGTCAGACTGAGAATGGACAACCCGTAAGGGTTCCACTTTGCTATGAGGATTGTGTGGCCACGCATTTGCAGTATTGCTACAATGACTGGGTTTTAATCGAAGAAAAAAAGGAACGTGGTATATTTTTCAAATCAAGGGGACACTTTCGTTTACCCAATTGTATGGGTCTGCCAAAATACAATAAGACAGCAAAGAGACCAAATTGCTCGTATATTGGGCTGACGAAGATTGATGAATCTCAAGTTACTTGTAAGTTAGAGTTTTTCTGTCAATATTCTTAAATTGATTGGGTTTTCTTCAGATGACTGTCGTAACGGAAATGGACGGTACTATCTTGGACGCGCTAACATATCAAAGACTGGAATCCCATGTCAACGTTGGGATTCACAGCATCCACACAAACATATCCAGCCGCCGCAAGTGTTTCCACAAATCGCTGAAGGAGAAAATTATTGCCGTAATGCTGGTGGAGAGGAACCATACCCGTGGTGTTATACAACAGACGAATCTGTCCGATGGCAGCATTGTGATGTTCCACTTTGTCGTAAGTGTAGTGCTTAAACTAAAAATAATTATGTTACCCATGTGCTTCTTGCAAATTCCTTATATTTGAATTGGGCACAATTCATCGTGTGCGAACAATAAAATCAGACACACTCGTCGACTGCTTGTAAAGTGTAGCTATCTCTTCTCTTTCAGCGGACTCGATTGATGTGACCAGCAAAGATACTAGCACACCCATTAAAATGGAAACGTTCTTCACACCCTCAATGATCTTCCTCCTCGCTGGCATTGGTTTTGTTGGCATTGTTGCCTTCCACCTCATTATTTTACTCATTCACAAAGTAGCCAAACACAAGGACTCACATCAACAACTTCCGCAACAGGCACCATCCGAGTGCAACATGTCTGCCAGTCGCGAATGTAATCTCTCGACAAGCCATCAAACTTTAGACACATCTAGCACTCACAAATGCGGTACACTACGAAGTACAAACACCGGCACCATTCGCAGCACTGCCACCATTCACGAGCCAAAACCGAAGCTGAACACGAAATTGGAAAAACTAGAATATCCACGCAATGATATAATCTACGTACGGAGTCTGGGTCAGGGAGCCTTTGGACGCGTGTTTCAAGCCAAAGCGCCCGGTTTGATTCCGGGCGACGAAGAAATGCTGGTCGCAGTAAAAATGCTTAAAGATGACGCCAGCGAAGCAATGCAGTCTGACTTTGAGCGAGAAGCCTGCCTGCTGGCCGAATTCGATCATGAAAATATCGTAAAACTACTCGGAGTCTGTGCTTTGGGTCGGCCAATGTGCCTGCTCTTTGAATTCATGTCACCCGGTGATTTGAGTGAGTTTCTTCGTTCGTGTTCCCCATTTGCCACCCATCAAGCGAATCGTACTCGAACTGATCTGAACGATGGTGATCTCCTGCGAATCGCTGGGCAAATTACAGCCGGAATGGTTTATCTATCAGAGAGGAAATTTGTTCACCGTGATCTGGCAACTCGGAACTGCCTGATAAACGAACAGATGGTAGTGAAGATAGCAGACTTTGGCTTATCGCATAAGATCTATCTGCAGGACTATTACAAAGGGGATGAAAACGATGTTATCCCCATACGTTGGATGCCGCTGGAGAGTATACTCTATAACAAGTATACAGCTGAGTCGGATGTCTGGGCATTTGGGGTGTGCTTGTGGGAGATATTTTCCTATGCTCTACAACCATACTACGGTCTGACCCATGAGGAAGTAATCAAATACGTGCAGGAGGGTAATGTGCTCAGTTGTCCGGACAATACTCCGCTGTCGGTGTACGCTTTGATGCGCCGCTGTTGGAATCGCAAGCCAAGTGAGAGGCCTAGCTTTGGCGAGATAAGTCATTGCATTCAACACAGTATCGTGGAGTTTGAGTGCAAGACTATGCTGTAAACAACGAACTTGTGTATGTACTTTTTCGATTTTTTACTTTATGTTCCTTATTTATTTTAGTATTTATTTTTACATAACGATGTTTTTGTGAAAGTTAGGTTTAGGTCTAAGGGAACAGATATCTCGTGTTTGTGATTGTATAGACATACAAATTAATCTGTTTGTGGGCCCTTAAACTAGGCTGTCTGAATAATGGCAGACATCATAAAGACTATGGCCAAGAATGGAGTCCAAATGACATCAAGGATATTTTTTTCGTTATATTTACATCATAGCACCTCAAGGAATCTGGCGTGAATGGTGGTCGATTATTGCCATGAGCTTTCTTATTTGTCAATTTTTATAGAAAGAAATGTCTGACACCAACACCATTTTTATCTTTTGGTTGGTCTAGAACTAGATTGATCACGTGACCACTTTTTTAAATGACTTATTGACCACTTTGACGTAGGAGTATACATCGTAAGATTTTTTTTCTGCCATTTCCATACCCAGTAGGTATACAGGAGTCAGCTCCAATAGTTGAAACCTCAATCAGAGGTGTCCGTGTCCTCTGAATCTGAAGACTATCTGTAATCGGAGCTTTGCCTATTTTAAAAAAATAAAGGGACAGCGGGGCTAGCGCCCAATGCTTGTCCTTCCTGAATTTTTCACCATCTCCTATTTCACCACTTTCCACCTATGTGTTGGGATGTCTCGATTTTGGCTCTGTAGCAGGAGCAAAATGTCTTGTGGGTCGCTTGACACCATAGAGGCTAAAAATGTATCTTCATCTCCAAAATCTCCCAGTGCTCGCGGCTGATTGTACATTCCTCATGGCCGCGGTCTATGATCGCCATGATCAAATGATCCCTCACGACCTCATTTAGGAGTTTGGGCTCCGAAGCGGTGCATAACATGGTAAGGCGCCATAAAAATACAGCCGATATACCTCTGGCTGCAAATCATTTAATAGGCACGGTGACACGTAACCCCTTGAATTAGGAGGGTTGAGCAGTTCTTAATTCTTTACTCTTCAAAACAGCCTGTCTGTTATGAGTGACTCTTCAGATGACTATCGCATCCGACAGCAGAGCCTGTTGAATCATTGCAACTTAAGCCTCCGCAACAACGTCAAGATGATCGCCCCTCGCAATAGGAAGCTTGGGTGCTACTTCGTTTGTATTCGTATTCATATACGTGCGCAAAAAGGGTGTAACAACAACTTTTCCCAAGTTACCAAAGTAACTGCAAGCCGGGGAGATTTAGTCTATCGGAAAAAAAAACCGCCACCAAATCCGTCTCCGTCCACAGTTTTCGATCCATCCGTGAAAAAGTGGATCGATTCATTTTTCAAGAATGCTTCCTGCTGCCAGAATGATCTAATAGGAATGGAGACTTGGAAGTTGCTACAAAACTGCCTGTGGTATGATGTAGCCGATATTTCTTGCTGGGAGAGTCCTGAAAGTGTTCAAGATTGACGCGTTGCCAGTTGTTTTGCTGATCTATTGTAAAGTCGTTTTGTGGCGAAGGGGTGCAGAGGCTGCAATAGCAAAATTGTCTGCATAGGCAATCACAGAACATGGATAGGGATAGGATAGGGATAGGACGCCACCCTGTGAGGTTCCTCTACTGACAGTTTTTCTAACAGATGTCTCACAGCTACTATAGCTGATAATTTGGCTATTGAGCATTAGATTGATCAGCTCTGCAAGCGAGGTTCAGACCTGACAATGCATTAGCGATTGCAAATGAATCGACCTTGTTAAAAGCGGATATTTTTGTTCAGGAATGCAACCATTCTATACTCCTTATGACGAAGGGAATCCTTTGTGGAACGCATTAACGTATATTAATACGTTTCCACTGATTTACCCTTACAGTAAGTGTGTAAATGGACTTCCATCAGTCGTTCTAAGAGGAATGATGAAAGACTAATAGGTCTAATATGTTTTGGGCTAACATGAGAGCATTTCAATTGCTTGGGAATATGCATATTTTCCTTAAATACGAATGTAAGCATTACCTTCATTCGTAAAGTACTACCATGATATCAAAAATTGAGCGCCCAACAAATTAACAAAACGAAACGACAGCCCTGATCCGAAAGTTCTCAAGCTAATTTTAGCTGCCAGCTGTTCTGTGTTACCTAATAGACAATAGGGTAATTCAACAAAGTATTCTATGTATTCTATGTATAGTTAAAACAAAAAACACACATATATACGTAGGTTGTAGGTAATAAAAGCCATCAGGTTATGATTTGTATCCTGTTTATAGCAGTACTACATCTGTAGACTTCATTATTGTATTATAAAGGAGCTCCTAAGCAGATACAACAAAATGGTTGTTTAGTGCCACTAAACAGACTCAAAGTAAATATAATACTGCCATAAAA
The DNA here is from genome assembly GCA_955612985.1 of Cheilosia scutellata. Lineage (NCBI taxonomy): Eukaryota > Metazoa > Arthropoda > Insecta > Diptera > Syrphidae > Cheilosia > Cheilosia scutellata. The sequence continues at coordinate 44,278,262 of OY015314.1, forward strand.
CGTTCTTCCGTGCATTCTCAGTCATAGAACATAATAAAGACCCACAATACCTACACACGAGAACCTGTTCCACCCATTTTTAACAATTAAGTCCTCCGTATCTAGTCAAGATGCACCACACATCGATCTCATCGAATAATTTTAATTTTAATTTTTTTTTTTTTTTTTTTTTTTTTTTTCAAATAAATACTTTTCTAGTCATTTGTTGTTCCAATTATGTATATACATAAACATCAATTGGCTTCACAAAGTTTAAACATATTTTGTATCTAAACAAAAAACATTCTCCACATTCCGGTGGACCTTAATTTTAAGTTACCAATAAAATCTAAATTAAGGCTTTGAATTTGTTCTTTTTTTACATTTTACTCTGTAATATTAAAATAATAAAACAAGTACTGTAATGTACAAATTGTAATCCACCAAAACTGAACAATAAAACGAAATTTTATTCAATAATAATAATCATCATAGTAGTTGTAGTCAATGTCGTTGTATACTGGAACAGGAACTGGTATTGGTAGTCCGCCATATAAGCCATATCCACCATATCCTCCATAACGTCTGTATCCTCCATAACCTCCACCGTAGTAGGGACGTCGGACAAATGGACTCACAATAACACCACCGCCGCCTCTAAAGCCGCCACGACCACCGAATCCTCCTCTTCCACCGAATCCTCCTCTTCCTCCCCCACCAAATCCACCTCTACCGCCACCACCAAAGCCGCCTCTTCCACCACCACCACCGCCGTGACCACCACCTCCGCCATGACCACCGCCACCGCCTCCGCCTCTAGCGCTCACATAGCTTATGATCGCAATGATCACGAAAAGTAAAATTAAATTCTGAAAGAAGATCGTATTTGGATCGTAAATATTTTCAACAAAACAATAATTGTCGAAAACGGACCTTATTCATTTGGGTATTTTAGATGTAGGTACCACGTTCTGTTGGTGATAGCTGAGAGTCTAGAATCGAACTGAGACATTCTTGGCGAAATCGTTTCCACGCTATTTGTTAATTAGGATATTTGCTAAAATTATTATAACTGATTAGCATTGATATAATTTTAGAGGCAATAATATTGATGAATAATACGTTTGCCTTTTGCCCTAAGTATCACATCACGATCCGTAAAATAACGACTTGGAATCGCACTAACGCTTCTATACCTAGTAGAGTGTTCTTTGGGAAATCCCCTCGTGGGATTGAACATGGTTTACATACGACGTCGCGTGTCGTCTCGACTGTGACAAATGACAAAAGAAGAACTAAAAGTTATCCTCACAAACCAACAGTATTGTAGCGTAATCAAATTGTATTGATTCAAAATTCAAATGTCACAGAATTCTTCTTCAACTCGCGCGCAGCATTGTAGAGTCGAAAGCGGGCAAATTACGTCGATCGATGGTGGCGTCAATATTCCAGGGGTAAATAACTTAACACCTTATAACTACTGCCGGTTTCTTTACATATATTTTAAATGCAAGGTTAGCTAGTGTGCAAAATTCTTGCATGTTTCCGTACACAAGTAAGAACTGTAGGTATACAGGTTTTCAGCGATATAAACATCACCTTAATTACTTACTGAGTTGGCGCTAAGGTCCATGGGCGTCAACCAATCCCCATCTCCAGTTAGCGCGGTCCTTGGCTTACTTACTACCTATATGCCTCCAGTTGCATACTCTAACTAAGCCGTAGAATTCGACATCGTCATACACTGAGCGTCAAAAGTCAGTAAACACCAACGCTCATTAAATTTTCTTTAGGGTCTTGAAAAAGTTCTTAAAAACTAGCAATCTGTAAAAAGTTTGATAACGAAATAACAATAACAAAACGTATATCATTTTGACAGGATAAAATACTTTATAGGTATTCCGCGGTACTAATAATCATTTTTGTCCAGGCTAACTTTTACGAAGTCACATTGGCGAAAATTTCCATATAAAATTATCCATTGTGACTGTCAAAATATTTAAGTTGAAGACTAAAAATGATTATGTATTGGTAAGGCCCATTAAAAAAAAATAGTTTGCAAACTCAAACACAAATGAAAACATAATTGGTGTTTACTCACTTTTGACGCTCACTTTTGGTCTTCCTCTACTGCCTTATCCGCGCTGGAATGAACAACACTTTGGAGCGCTACGAATTCGATATTTTTACCATCATGTCTGCCTAAAAATCGATAGAAAGATGGTAAATATTGGCGTAAGCGCCTAGCTTAGGAACCTAAGCCCGCAGCTTTTTTATAACCATTTGTCAGTTATTATTTTTGAAGCGATATGCTTCAGTTTATGCCGAATCCGATCAGCTGAATTGATAAGCTATTCCATGACATTTATATTTGCGGATGTTTATCAGTCGTTCGCAAGAGGTGGCATTCCGCAGTTGCAAAAATGCAAAAACCATATGGTTTGTGCTAACGACTGACTTACTGAGCCAATGCCCCCATTTGAGGAATGGATGACAGATGGATGACAAATCTTTCAAATGCCAATTTGTAAATTACTTTTTACTCCATTTCTTGGAGTTTTTCTGATTGTTTTTTTAAATGTATGGAAAAGGATGAGAAGTAAAAATTCTAGTTACTTCAAGGGAAGCAAGCATGTAAGAGCAGTCACGAGTAAAATTGAATTTGTAATTTGCTAATATGCATTTGAATTTGCCTCCTAAGAAAAATGCATATTTCACAAATGTGTGACGTTCCTGTACTTGTTTTTCTATTAAACAACACATCAGTACTTTTAACATAGGTAACCTTATATTTTTGATTAATTTATAATGGCCTTATCTACCATTGACATTACTATAAATAATACATGGACTGCTAGCAGCCAATTCTTCGTTGAAGTAAACATAAGCACTAGCTCTTTTGGTTCACGGCGGAGAGAAACGAAAACACTCAAGTGTCATCGAGCAATTCGTGCGATTTTGCTTAAGAGCTGAGCGTGCCATCTGTTATAGAACGTTGGAAATGATTTGAATAAGTCGTTATTTTTGCGCAGTTGCAAAGTTTCTACAATGGATGGCACTGTGTTCTATGTAAAAAAAAATAGCAATGGCGCGCAGAGGTTGAAACCTCTTTCCTACTTTTGCCGCATTGAACCAAAAGGGCTCGTGCTTATGTTTGCTTCAACGAAAAATTGGCTGGTAGCAATCCATGTATAGTATGTCAGTTATCTACATTTGCCGAAATGACAACACTGTAAAACAAATACATAGGTAATGCCGCAATACTATAACTAACAGTGGAAGCGGATCCCTAATTAGTTTTAATAATTGAAGTGTAACAACATTGCGGTAACCGTTAAAATATCATTTGATTCGGTTCAATAGCCAACTAACAACCTATTATATTTTGGTCGTACCTATAAAAAAGCCAGCAAAAATCGACAATAGTTTATATTCAAAAACTAACAGTGATCAATATACATACATCGTTTTCAAATATGAAGTCTGTTGGATTATTAACCGTTCTTGTAGCCCTGTGCTTAGTTCTTTCGGTAGTTAAGTCAGATGACGCACTTCCAGGAACTTGTGCGGATCTACTTCACTGTGGTCGAGTTGACCAACCAGGAGGTCATCCTTCACAAACGTAAGTAAAATATCCTTTTTGTACAAAACATGCTTTCATCTAGAGATTTAATTGATAGATCGGAACCTACTGATGCTCATCCGGGAACCTGTGAGGATCTACTTCACTGTGGTCGTGGTGTATAAGTTGTTAAACCTAAATTTTTGGTCTGATGTTATAAAAATATGCATGCATGTGAATTAAAAATAATTTCACGAATTTTCCTTTCGTATTAAATATTTACAACTAGCTGTACCCGCCCGGCTTTGCCCGTGCACAGGAGTTAGATAATAGTATTCTTTCGTAAAATGCGAAAAATGAGAATAAATCGATTTGGTGGAATTTTCTTTCTGCCTATATCCGAAATACAGCAATACGAACAAAATATAAAAAGAATGATGAAAATCGGCCCAGCGGTTATCGAGAAATAACGTCATCGAATTTCCCCCATAGAAGATGTTTTTTGTATAGGAGGTATAAGGTTTCGAATGTTTTTTTTTTTGTATGGGAGGTGCTATGCACCTTTGTCCAATTTTTACCAATCTTCACAGGAGCACCCCAGGGCCAATTGCTAAGACTATCTGTGAGTTTGAGCTCAATCGATTTGGTGGTTTTCGAGATACACGATTTGTAATGTTTTTTTTGTATGAGCGGTGCCACGTCCCTTTGTCCAATTTCTACCAAAATTCACAGAATAGCCTTCGTGCCAAAAACACAGATTTTCTCAAATTTGAGCTCAAACGGTTTTGTGGTTTTCGAGATATACCATGTTAAAAAAGATAAATTAAACCTATACTAGTAGTTTTAATACAATGTAAAGAAGAAATGTAACATTAAAGTTTTTAATAAAAAAAGAAGAGAAATAGTGAATAAATGTCGATTCTGGTTTTCCTTAATTTTGGCCTGGAAAATATAATAGAAACAAATAAGTTTTTTTTCTGTGAGGAATTAATTTACAGTAAAGATGTTTCATATCATTTTAATACTTGGTCGTTGCGCCCTTATTTTTAATAACTGCTCCACATCTTCGTCCCATGGAATGAACCAACTTGGCACAAGTTTCGGGAGTTATAAAGTGCCATGCATTTAGAATAATTGACCACAGCTTTTCCTTATTTTTGGCTCTGCAGCCGCCGATCCTGCGCTTAAGTGTGTCCCATAGATGTTCTATCGGGTTCAGATCAGGACATTGTGATGGCCACTCCCCGTAACATTGATTTTGTTTTTTTATGAAACCATTCTTTGGCCAAGTTTGAGGAGTACTTTGGGTCATTATCCTGCATAAACTCCCATTTAATAGGCATGTCCTCTTCAGCAAATAACAGGATAACAGTGTTTAGGATTTCCACGTAGTCTACGGCACACATTTTATCCTTTAACATGAAAAGTGGACCAACCCCAGATGCTGAAAAACACCCCCAAATCATTAAATTTCCTCCGCCATGTTTAACTGTCTTCTTTGTCTATTTGGGGATCGAATTCGGAATTCTTTGGTCGTCTGACGTACATTTTCCCATCGGAACCAAACAAATCGACCTTGCTTTCATCCGAACATAAGACGTTATTCCAATTAGCACGGTGGAGGTGTTTGTTGGCGAAATTTAGTCTCTGTTTAATAATTTTATTGCTCAAGTATGGAACTTTTCTGGGACTTCTTCCAGGAAGACCTGCTTTTTTTAATCTAATTCTTATTGTACAATTTGTGCTTTTAACTCATTTTTTTTAGATCTGTGGAAGAAAAAAATGGTTTCTTCTTACATGGTCGTATTAACAGTTTGTCGAATCGTGGAGTCGTCTTTCGTTTTCTTTGTGAAATTTTGTGTGTGTGTTTGTATGGTTCTAAGCATGGTTTAGATTCACAATTGGATCCGGTAGGTGGCGCTGCAATCCGCTTCCACAAAATTTCAAATAATAACCACTCAACTGTAAAAAAAAAATTTAAAAAGCAAAAATCTCATGAATAAAATATTAAATAATAAACACTCAACAAAAAAAAATCATGAATAAAATTTCAAAATACATTTTAAATGCTATTTCTCGACACCCATGGGAGCTAAAGTTGTAAAATTTTAGAAATTGATGTGCATTGTCCAAACAAACAATCGCCCGATGTGTGGGTGTGACAATTCGTGGGCCTGGGCAGTGGGCACACGTCTGAGGAAATATCGGTCGAAGCACATGGAGTACAGAATCAGTCCGGACACATCGGTTAAATAAAACTGCCGCAGAACAAATGACGCACAATGAAAATGTACAAGAAGGCAAAACAACGTTTGCCAGGTCCTCTAGTAACCTTATATTTTTGTTTAATTTAGAATGTCAGTACATTTATCTACATTTGCCGACTTGACAACTACTGTTGTCAAACTAACTAACAGTGGAACCGGATCCCTAATTAGTTTTAACTATTCAAGTGTAACAGCATTGCGGTAACCATTAAAATATCATTTGATTCGGTTCATTAAATGCAAACTAACAATCTATTATATTTTGGTCATACCTATAAAAAAGTCAGCAAAAATCGACAATAGTTATATTCAAAAACTAACAGTGATCAATATACATACATCGTTTTCAAATATGAAGTCTGTTGGATTATTAACCGTTCTTGTAGCCCTGTGCTTAGTTCTTTCGGTAGTTAAGTCAGATGACGCACTTCCAGGAACCTGTGCGGATCTACTTCACTGTGGTCGTGTTGACCAACCAGGAGGTCATCCTTCAAAAACGTAAGTAAAATATCCTTTTTGTACAAAACATGCTTTCATCTAAAGATTTAATTGATAGGTACGAACGTACTGATGCTCATCCAGGAACCTGTGAGGATCTACTTCACTGTGGTCGTGTTCCACAACCAGGAGGTCATCCTTCACAAACGTAAGTAAAATATCCTTTTTGTACAAAACATGCTTTCATCTAAAGATTTAATTGATAGGTACGACCCTACTGATGCTTTTCCAGGAGCATGCGATGATCACGGACATTGTGGCCGTGGTGTATTTTTGGTCTGATTGATGTTATAAAAATATACATGCATGTGAATTAAAAATAATTTCGCGAATTTTCCTTTTGTATTAAATATTTACAATAATTGCTTACATGGTGGGAGGGACATTTACAAATTGTATAGTGAACGTTTGAATTTGAATGTTTAAAACCATCCACGTGTTTCATAGTGTTGAATCAAAGAGTGTATGGTTTAATCTCCGAAAACTTAATGGAAACTAAAGGATTTTGTTTGGTGCAGGGAAATAGTTCCCACCTAGTGGGGATATATATTTTCAACAGACGGAGGGGCTGAAAAGCGACACCATAAGTTTTTAAATTTCTTTGACATTGTGCATTGTATTGGTTAATGGCCTCGTTCCATTGGCCGCTAGTCGACTAGCACATAATATCTCTGATGGAGGAACGCTGGCACTAGAGATCTAACGGCAGCGGTTAGATGGAACGCGGCCAATATCACAAACTCAAAATATCTCCTCTCTGATAAGTAGGTATGGCTTCAATTATAGCTATCAGTAAAATGCAACCGAAAATATATTTTTTTGCTTTTTTGGAGCACTTAAACTTAATCGTTGTACTCAATCTTGGTCTTAAAATGTTGCTTTTGAATTATAAAGTCAGTTCGTCTAAAAAAAATAAGCAATTAATTTACAACTTTTCTTGAAAACGAATTTATAAATTTTTCCGTACGAAAAACTTTCTGTTCAACTTCTCATTCAGTTTCACGAAGTATTCCACTGAATTCCTATGCTGTGGTTAAATGTGTCAGTTACAAATTTCTTCTGTTTTTGTTCTGTTTCGTATTTTTACGGATGCATTTTACTGATAGCTATAATTGAAGCCTATGTACCTAATGTAGGTATACGAGAAATATTAAAATTGCGAATACGTTTTAGGAAGAATATTATTAGATATAGCGGACCCGGCGAACTTCTTCTCGCCCCAATTCAACGCCTTCAAATTGGCGTTTTTTTAAACACAGAAATCAGTAGAGAGCGATGTGATAAGCAATGTTTTTCGATTTGTTTTCCGGCGCAAAAACAAACAACGAAAACGGTTTGCCAACACGCGAACAGGCAACATACAGCTGACCGTGCGAAAAACAAGGGAAATTCGAGATTAATCCCTAGACTTCCAAAGATTGGTCTTGCGATTATTATTGTTTGTCATCGCAAAAGCCAATGCGCTTGAATTGGAATGGAAGATCAGTTGGAATAATTGGAATTCGTGGGATAAGGACTTCCTCTCCTTTGAATTTGCCCTTGATGATCGTCGCTTGATCACATTGTACATCAGTTTCTTGAAGAACAACCGCGTACCGTTGCACAATTTCGGATGATTCAGATTCCGCAACATGATTATGATCGATCCCACCTTCAGCTGTAAATTATGCGGTGGAGTTCCTGGCATATCAAGCGAGTTCAAAAATTCTGTCGGATAGTTGGTCGCTTCATCCTCGTCGGTCACGTTTGCAACGGATTTGTACGAATGCAGTTCTCCAGCGATTTGACTTTGAATAATGAAATTCAAGCTATCGATGTCCTTATTCTTCGTTGCTATAATTTTGCCCGTTCACTGATCAAATCGATATTTTTATAATTTTGTGCAATTCCGGGAAACACTTTGGTGATGAGTTCCTCCTTCGACGATGTGAACTCGCAAAAAATATCCGGGAACGATATCAATCCAGTAGAAACATCAACGGGAATTTGGTCATTGCCCAGCGCCAGCAAGTTAACTTCTCCACCCAAAATGCACGCAAAACGTCTTTTATCACAATGAATTTCACAATTATACGAAATTTTCCAAGCTTTACAACGAATTTTCCGCCATTTTCCATTCGAAAATCCATTCCGGAACAATTGCACTCAAAATTCCATAGAAAAAGTTGAGCCAAATCAATTTTCGATTTTTCTAATTTCCCGACTTTTCCGGAGGGTTTTCCCAAAATTTTCTTTTAGAAGAACCTTCTTCTGGCAATTACGAACAACTGAAAAAAATTTGAGCCAGCCATTCTCAATTGATGAATTACTATACATTTTTGCCACCATTTTTATATATATAGATTATTATACATATTGTTTATTATTATTATTATTATTTCTTTATTATTAAGTAAGTTAATTACAAAAATAATATAAAACACTAATAGCACTAGCTACCAAGGCTATCGGCTATAACATTGTTTTATTTTGTCCAGCGTTACAATTAACTCTAAAGCTAGTATTAGACGATATGTCTAAGTAAGACGATATGTCTAATACGTACTAGCTTAAGTTGTACTTTCTTGCTAAATAGGTCCACTTTTTAAAGAAAAGAGTTTTTGTCGAAACGGCATGCTCTACTGTAAGCCTTGTCAGTGGGTGCTCGACTGAGACATTGCTTTAATTACATAATAGAAGTGAAGCTTTATCGTGGATATAAATAACGGCCTATCTCTAGGAACAGCATGTATTCCCATTCCCAAATTTGCGCTGCATAAAACATCACAGATCTCGATGTCGCTTCAAACAATTTAAACTTAGCACTTGAGCTGAGAGTTTTTGTGATCATGCAAATCCCCCATGTTGAATTTAGAGGAGTCTTGGGTACTTCTAATTTCTTGGAAAAGTGGTTCTTCAGGTTTAGGTTTGAAGCTATTGGCATCCCTAGGTAGTCGTATTCCTTCACAATTTCGATTTCCTGTCCAGCAAAGTACCAGCGTTCGTTGCGGCAGTAGCGACCACCTCCCTTCCTAAATATCATATAGCCTTATAGAATTACATAAATTAACAGTCAATTTCCATTTCGCGCAATATTTTTCAAGGTCTAATATCATTTGCCTTAGTCCTTGAGGGGAGTCCGAAATCATGACTACCTATATCATCAGCATACATAAGAACTCTGATTCGACGTCCACACCAGGAAACACCTCCACAAAGCTCATCATATAGATCATTCAAAAACAAGATGAATAAAAGTGTACTCGAATAGAGAGAATATTCATTATCCAATTTGTCTTGAAAAGACTCATTCTATCGATCGATACCTTTCAAATTTATGTGACCCACTGTTTCACCCTACCTCACCTCTAATTTAATTTCCATTCCATTCACGGAAGATATACGAATAATAGGACTTTTCCTGTCCTTTTTGGGGCCACATTGGCCGGTTGTCGTATTTCATTGAGTGAGGGCGAATTCTTTTCTGTTGTGTATATGATTGTCTCTGTAAGATAACGCTTTTCAGCATTATTTTAGTAAAATTTGTCCAAAACAGGAAAGAAGTAGAAAATTCGTGATATACATATTTATTCACATACATGCATATTTTTATAACATCAATCATACCAAAAATTTAGGCTAAACTTAAATACGGCCACAATGAGTTCATCGTATGTTCCTGGATGAGCACCGAGACCTATCAATTAAATCTTTAGATGAAAGCATGTTTTGTACAAAAAGGATATTTTACTTACGTTTATGAAGGAATAGGTTGTGGAACACGACCACAGTGACCTAGATCCTCACAAGTTCCTGGAAGTCCGTCATCTGACTTAACTCCCGAAAGAACTAAACACAGGGCTACAAGAACGGTTAATAATCCAAAAAACTTCATATTTGCAGATGATGTTTGTATATTGAGCACTGTTATTTTTATACCCGGTACCACACTGTGGTGAGGGTATATTCACTTTGTCATTCCATTTGTAACGCCCATAAGGAGGCGTTGTAGGTATGACAAACTATATATATTATTGATCAGCATCACTTTCTTAGTCGATCTAGCGATGTCCGTCTGTCTGTCCGTCTGTCTGTCCGTCTGTCTGTCCGTCTGTCCGTCTGTCCGTACCGGGTATTTGAGCTTCGGCATAGTCGAAGATAATTGTCTTACTGGTTTACTCATAGGAAAGTGTTACGACAGGTATAAGGTAGGTTACATAAATGCGTTCTATAATGCTAAAAAATGTGCCTGTTTTCTTAGAACTGATGCACATCTGAGCCCCTTTTGGGTCAGATTAGCATGAGCCATGAGGTAGGTAATATTCACCCCTATCGTGGAATCCGCCGGGGGGAATTATTCACGGAGAAGAATATTTTGGTATCGTCAAAATCGCAAAGTGAACAGTTTCCCGTGTGGGTAATGTGAATGAGTTTGAATGTATCGTTAAAAACGTTCAAATCGAATTTTTCCCGAACGGGGAACTGTTCACTTTGCGATTTTGTCGATACCAAAATATTATTTTCCGTGAATAATTCCCCCCTGCGGATTCCACGACAGGGGTGATGATTTAACATTCACATGATTGAATTAATTTGATGGAGAAACAGTAGTACAGTACTTTACTACCCTGGGGTCCAGAAAACCCGAATATATTTTTGTTCTTATTTCAAAAATAAAAAAACATTTTAACATACATTAATTTGTATTAAGATCACATAGGCAGTTGCATCGAGGCAGTCTCTCTTGGCACACAGTGCGGCTATGTTTATCGCAAATGGAGTTTGGCAATTGGCAAACCTGATTTTCGTCTTCTGGTCCTTATCCCTTGGGAACATCTTCTTTTTTTTTTTTGTATTTACAACAGGATTGGGATCAACTAATGGCCGTTACTTTTTAAAATCTCTCCGAAGAGATGGCTTATGTGGTTCCATTGGGCAAAAAAATCAATCTTTTTTTGATCCGGATCACTTTTTTGACAGTACATCGGCTGTGCAAATTGTTTTCGTTTGTCAGTGGAAACATACGAACTTCATAATGGATGATCATATCGACCAAGAATCGTAATCCACAGATGACGAGGAAGAAGATGATGATATGTCGAATATGATAGCAATTGCTCCAAAATTGAAATTGAGCAATTGAAAACCAAAATTGTTTTGGTTTTCGTCAATTTTAATTAACAATTTTAATTGATCGTGCGTAGGGTGCATCAATGTTACTTGTCAATGTTGTAATTTTTTAAATGGTAATCTTGGTGAAAATATGTCCAATTTACGAAAATGGTCGACAATAGAACGTCAGGTCTCTGAAATGATAGAAGTGTTAAGGGCTCTAAGTTTCTGCCAGTACCTAGCTACAAAACGTGTGTTAATGAGGCGCTCATATGGCTTAATACACTTCCAGTCCTTCAAAATTAACAATCTCCATAAAACTGTCGTTTCAATAGATAAACCCCTTTTTTTATACCTTTTCGATTTTTTTTCATTTAATATTAAACATACGCTGGCTGCAAGCAGTTCAAGCAGATAAAAATTATGTATAATAGCATAATCCATCCTCATTCATATATTTGAAACGACTGAACATAATTCAGCCAAAAACATTGTCAATATTCATTGATACGTGTGTGGGCGATTTATCATCAATGTTACTTGATGAAAAAAATCGTCAATGATACTTGTCAAGTAACATTGATCGTGTGTAGGGCCCTTAAGAGTACCGGATCAAAAAACATCATTAGCCCTGACTGTGGAAAACGGGGGCCAGATTATGTAAGACGAAAACGATCGAACGATATCGTTTCGACAATAGCAGTCTCTGTCTATTGCCACAAATATGTATGATAGAGACAGGTTTAGTGAAAACGAAAGCGGTTTTCGTTTCGTTTTTTTACAGAATCCCACCCCGGATCTTTCTCTCTGAAGTCATGCAAAATTGCGTGGCGTGGTAATGTAAATCCACCATTATTCTGTTATGAATATGAAAGTTTGAACTGACAACAAATTTTTTACGATATCTACTGGAATTGGTATTCTTCGTGCAAAAATCCACAAAGGCAGAATTTTGTGACTTTTATCATAAAAGATTTTTATTAATTAGAAAGTTTTGGATTAAAATGTATAATCTATATGTCGAATCTTCGTTAGTATTCATTCTTCCTCGGATTCCGGTCGGATTTCGTTAATGATCCCAGAGCTTTTCTGAACAACGTCTCTTCTTTTCAGAATTTTTAAAATTACTTTTATTATTTTATTTTTTCAATCTCTTATCAATCAATCTCGAACAATCACATTGCCAGCTCTGATTTCATTTAGGTAACTGATAATACAGTAAACCTAACGTTCTAATGTACAGTAGAATGCTGTACTATCCGGACCATACACTGAACCATTCTTCGACACGGCCGTCCTGACATGTCACATGTCCTCATGTGACTTGTTTTAATAGAAAACAAAACAATAAACTTTTGGTATTTGTCTCACTCGGCCATTACTGACAAATTAATAACAAATTATTATTTTTTAAATTACTTCTTCAAAGATTACATTCATTATTAAACAAATATCTAAACTAAAATTTAGTTCTTCATAACTTCCCTTTGAAACAACTGTCGAGAAACAAATGTCGCACATATTTCTGAAATGTATCAACTGGTACTTAACACGTCATCTAGTGTTCTTTATCACTTCCATCTAGTGATAATAGACATTGCACAATTTAGCACTCCTTAACACTTTCATAATAGATAGTGAAACAATAGTACGTTGAACCGGTATTCATTACCACTTCCATCCACTGATAGAAAACAACAGTACTTCCATCCAGTACTCATTACCACTTCCATCCAGTGATAGAAAACAACAGTACTTCCATCCAGTACTCATTACCACTTCCATCCAGTGATAGAAAACAACAGTACTTCCATCCAATACTCATTACCACTTCCATGCAGTGATAGAAAACAACAGTACTTCCATCCAGTACTCTTTACCACTTCCATCCAGTGATAGAAAACAACAGTACTTCCATCCAGTACTCATTACCACTTCCATCCAGTGATAGAAAACAACAGTACTTCCATCCAGTACTCATTACCACTTCCATCCAGTGATAGAAAATAAAATAATGGAACAAACTGTCTGAAATATGAAGCTAGTCCAATAAACTGGCGTAATTGAGTCACGGTTGTAGGAGGGGGTAGAGCTATTAATGCCTCTATTTTTCTCGAATTTGGCCTAACCTCTCCACAACATACTTCGAAACCAAGATATTCAACCATTTTTTTGAGAAAAGAACACTTTTTAATATTAAAGGAAAAGCCAGCGTTTGCCAAGGTACTCAAGACGATGCGAACTCGATTTAATGCTTCATCAATATCAGGGCCACCTAAAACGAGTATGTCGTCCATATAAACAACGACAAATGTGTTGGCAAGATCACCCAATGTTTTATTGACGGCGCGCTGGAAAACTGAGGGCGCATTACGGAGACCGAATGGCATAGTAAGATATTCGAAGTGTCCTTCAGGAGTTACGAATGCCGTTTTCTCAATAGAATCTGGGTGCACAGGCACCTGATGGTAGCCACTGGCCATGTCAAGAGTTGTAAAATAGTGGCATCCGTGAAGCCTGTTAATTTGGTCTGCTATTAATGGTAAAGGAAATCTGTCAGGAACGGCATTATCATTCAACTCTCGATAATCTATGCACATGCGATCCGTACCGTCTTTCTTCTTAACAAGGAGTATGGGACTTGCAAATGGAGACGAACTGTGACGGATAACATTAGCGGCAAGAAGCTCATCAATTTTATCACGTACTATTTTTCGTTCCTCGGGACATAACCTATAAGGACGCCGGTAAACAGTTTTATTAATATCTTTAAGACGTATTTGCATTGGTTCTACATTTGCAGTGCCACTTGGTGTACCAGTAATAAAGTGCTCTTTAAATTCGTTAAGAATTGAACGCAACTTGGTCTTAAACTCTACTGGAATGTCAGTTTCAATATTATCAAAGTTATGTAAGGTCTCTAACATATTAAATGCTTGCACAACTTTTGTTTTGCTAATCTTTAACATGTCTAAAGTCATATGTACAGCTAGTCCTTGTCTCAAAATTTCTCGTCCAATAATAACGTCATAACGCAAACAATGGTCAGGGAGCACATGAAAAAGTATTTCAAGTAAAATGTCGTTAATACAAATAGAAGTCAAAATCTGAAGAGTACTATCCACGCTTGTCGGTCCAATACCCACCAAAGTCACGACACTATTATACCTCTTGCCACTAAATTTACAACAAACTGATTCCTTAATAAGTGAGCACTCTGACCCCGAATCATAATGAAATAAAATATTCTCACCGGAATGCCTTAAAGTACCTGAAGGCATGCTGATCCCACTTCTGATGTCGAATCTTCGTTAGTATTCATTCTTCCTCGGATTCCGGTCGGATTTCGTTAATGATCCCAGAGCTTTTCTGAACAACGTCTCTTCTTTTCAGAATTTTTAAAATTACTTTTATTATTTTATTTTTTCAATCTCTTATCAATCTCGAACAATCACATTGCCAGCTCTGATTTCATTTAGGTAACTGATAATACAGTAAACCTAACGTTCTAATGTACAGTAGAATGCTGTACTATCCGGACCATACACTGAACCATTCTTCGACATATATAATTCTTCGTCAACGAAATGCTTACAAAGGAAGACAAAAATGCAATAAATGTGTATAAAAAAGTAGGTAGGTAATTGAAAATATGTAATTTAGAAATTGATATTTTTGGTTTAGTCGAAAACACCGATCACTTTGGCTGGAACTAAGACTAAATAGTAATCCATTTGAGCTTCCTGATGTGCGTTTTATTCAGCTCTTTAGATTGGATAAGCTGAATACAAGAATTCTGATGACCAAAATGGAACAATTTACGCAAGGCACGAAATTTCATGTAATAACGGTTTCTAGCGACACTACATTTTTACGGATACGGTTCATATAAGGCATCAATAGGAAGCAAGAGGGCGGAAAATCCTGTGAAACTGCGCTTCAGAACCTCGTTGGTATATAGGATTGAAAGTGCTCTTGATCGGAAGGACTACGTGCTGGGTATTTTCGTCGATAGTGAGGGTGCTTTTGACAATGCGACCTTTGATACCATGTGCAATTCAGCCAGACATCATGGTATAGATGAAACTTTGGTGTTGTGGATTAAAGCAATGCTAATGTACCAGACGTTGATTGCCGAAGCAGATTGTGGCAAATGCGTCATGACAGGGGTAAACAGAGGCTGCCCTTAAGGTGGTGTTCTGTCTCCCCTTTTATGGTGTATGGTATATAGTAGACTCTCTGCTAACGGTTCTCAATCTTCCTGGAACCTACACACAAGCCTACGCGGACGATATAACCGTTCTGTCTGTCGGTTCAAACCGATGACTGGTGCACAAGAAATGGGCTTTCAGTGAACCCTCTTAAAACTACGGTTGTTCTTTTCACGAGAAGGAGGAAGGTCACTGGTCTGACTCAACTTGTGCTAACAGGTGTCACTATCCCGGTCTCTGATGAAGTCAAATATCTGGGAGTAATCCTCGATAGAAAACTTCTTTGTTCCAAGCATGTTGAATCGAAAACCGATACAGCGCTGTTAACTTTCTGGCAGTGCAAAGGCGCTTTTGGCAAGACACGAAGCATATCTCCTAAAAGGTTCCTTTGGATCCATACGGCAATGGTCAGACCACTTTTCTCACTATACTTCAAAGAACGGTTTATCTTGGATGCACATCAGAGGCCTTCCCTAGCACTCCGGGATCTGCTCTAGACGCTATGATGAACCTGCCTCCCCTTGATATTTTTATCATGGGGTGTACGCTGAAAACCATCTCCCGGTTAAAGAGAGGTGGCTTTTGGTACCACGCGTATTGGAATTTTGAAGAACTTGCGCGAGAATTATTATCCTTTGACTTATGGATATATGCCGTCTGACGCAAAGACACCAGGAATCCTACTGCGACAAAACTACCACGTCAACTTTCCAGGGAAAGTATGCCATCGTGTATTCACGGGTGGCTCTAAAACCGGACAGGGGTCTGATTCTGGAGTCTTCATGGAAAGCGAGAACATTAGACTACACTACCCCTTAGGTAACCATGCGTCTGTCTTCCAAGCGGAGATTTTAGCTATTCTTATGGCAATATGCTATATTGTGACAAAAAGGATGAGGGCTAGAAGCATATGCGTTTGCAGTGATAGCCCAGCTGCACTAAAAGCACTGCTTAACCCTCTTACCTCGTCCAAGTTAGTGCTCGAACTCAAGCTTTCTTTGAACTTGGTTGGAAGGCTTGTTTGGGTCCCAAGTCACATTGGTATCCAGGGAAATGAGATCGCTGATGAGCTTGCCAGGCTGGGTTCTGAAGAAGCTCTCTCAGGACCTGAAACTGCATTGGGTCTGCCTGCATCTGTGGAAAGGTCATCCATTCATACTTGGGTTTCTCGTGAAGGAAGAATATTCATTATCCAATTTGTCTTGTAAAGACTCATGCTATCGATCGATACCTTTCAAATTTATGTGACCCACTGTTTCACCCTATCGCACCTCGAATTTAAGTTCCATTCTATTCCATTTTGGGGCATCATTGACCGGTTATCGTATTTCATTCAGCGCGAGCGAATTCTTTTCTATTGTGTATATTATTGTCTCTGTAAGATAACGCTTTTCAGCACTATTTTAGTATTTGTCCAAAACAGGAAAAATGTAGAAAATTCGTTATATAACATATTTATTCACATACATGCGTATTTTTATAACATCAATCAGATCAAAAATTTAGGTTTAACAACTTAAATTGTGGCCGTGACAATGAGTTCATCGCATGTTCCTGGATGAGCATCAGGACCTATCAATTAAATCTTTAGATGAAAGCATGTTTTGTACAAAAAGGATAATTTACTTACGTTTATGAAGGACTAGGTTGTGGAACACGACCACAGTGACCTAGTTCCTCACAAGTTCCTGGAAGTCCGTCATCTGACTTAACTCCCGAAAGAACTAAACACAAGGCTACAAGAGCGGTTAATAATCCAACAAACTTCATATTTGTAAACGATGTATGTATATTGAGCACTGTTATTTTTCAAACATAACTATTGTCGATTTCTGGGAGCTTTTATATACCAAGAAAACAGGTACTTAACTGCATTTATTGGTAATGAACCGAATCAAATGCTTTTTCTACAGCTCTAGCATGGCAATGTTATCATAATTCACGTTACTAATAATACACTTTTCATTTATTTCAGGTCACAATAGCTATTTTTATATGGAAATTATCTAATTACCACTAACATGCTTCCCTTGTTTGCGGCTTGGTTATATTGTTTTTTTTTACTCATAGGAAAGTGTTACGACAGGTATATCAGGTAGGTTACATAAATGCGTTCTATATTGCTAAAAAAAATGTGCCTGTTTTCTTAGAACTGATGCACATCAGAGCCCATTTTGGGTCAGATTTGCATGAGCCATGAGGTTGGTAATATGATTTAACATTCACATGGTTGAAATAATTTTCCTGCCCATCCCTGATGGAGAAACAGTAGTACCTACTTTACTACCCTAGGGTCCAGAAAACCCGAATATATTTTTGTTCTTACTTCAAAAATAAGAAACCTTTTAACATACATTAATTTGTATAAAGATAACATAGGCAGTTGCATTGAGGCACTCTTGGCACACAGCCCGGCTATGTTTGCCGCAAATGATTTTTGTCTTCTAGTCCTTATCCCTTAGACAGATTGCACATCTTTTTTTTGTATTTACGAGAGAATTGAGCTCAACTAATGGCCACCACTTTTTTAAAATATCTCCGAAGAGATGGCTTGTGATTTTCCAGATCACTTTTTTGACAGTACATCGGCTGTGCAAATTGTTTTCGTTTGTCAGTGGAAACATACGAACTTCATAATGGATGATCATATCGACCAAGAATCGTAGTCCACAGATGACGAGGAAGAAGATGATGATATGACGAAGATGATAGCAATTGCTCCAAAATTAAGTCCATGTCCATTATTTACGTTTTTGTTCTGAATAATTGCTTTTCAAGACAGTTTTAGTAATTTCGTTTTGAAAACAAATTCAAATGTATTGGTATTAGTGAGAGTAGGTATGTGTAGTGTAAATCTCGTAAAATATAGAGATCTGCAAAAAGCGATCCGGATCAAAAAAAAATATTTTGTTTGCCCAATGGAACATGAAAAGTGATCTAGATCAAAAAAATAGCCACATTAAATTTGGGGCGTGATGAGACCAAATGCGAGTTTTTTTTTTAGGAAAAGGCGTCTTTGTTGTGGTCGATTTTTAGAACTTATGAGATAACACCCAGTTTATTCAGTATAATACTGAATACCGTGAAATATTGACATCGCTTGGTCCGTCTGGGTACACTGTACCTATGAAAGATTTGACAGAACTTTGTCTTACGAATATTGTACAGTTCAAAAGGCAATGGCCCTGAGACTCCTGATAGTATCCCTATCGATGGTTGTAACTTTAATCTGCTGAGTTGTAAGAATTCTCTAGATTTTTTCCGATCTAACTCGGGTCTCTTTTCGGCCCTGGGCCCTTCTATGTGACCATCCAACATAGGTCAACCTTATCGTATGGTTTGATGGAGAATAATTGTCTTGGCCAAACCCATTGCGGTGGTCTTAGGCCCTCAATTATTTCATTTTGTGCAAGCACTGTACATATCAGAGCGTCCAGGAACCCAGCATAATTTGACATGGTTCTGCAAACATAATGCTCCGAGCATTGTGCTATCTAGTGGCCGGCATAAGTATTTTGACAAAACTAAAGTTAATTCTGCTCATAATTTGAACTTACTTCATGTAAATTTTGGCACCAATGGAAAGGTCATTTAAATTCCGTTTGAATGATACACAACTTTGCTTAACCCATTAAGTAAGAAGAAAAAGCAGTACGCAGTTTTTCAGTCTAAAAAAAAGTATAATCAGGCCTATCGGGAAAATCTTTTATCCATTTTTCCTTATGCTAGATTTACATTACCACGCCACGCAATTTTGCATGACTTCAGAGAGAAAGGCTAATGGTGTGTAAGAGTTGTAGAGTGTAAGAGCTGCACGTGCGCAATGTTGCTGTTCGATCGCATCCTCTTTCTGAGATGCAACATGCCTATCAGCGCGGGAAATCCTGTGAAAGTGAGCTTCAGAACCTCGTTGGTAGGATTGAAAGAGCTCTTGATCGGAAGGAGTAGGTACGTGCTGGGTATTTTCGTCGATATTGAGGGTGGTTTTGACAATGCGACCTTTGATAGCATGTGCAATACAGCCAGACATCATGGTGTAGATGAAACATTGGTTTTGTGGATTAAAGCAATGCTAATGTACAGGACGTTGATTGCCGAAGCGGATGCAAATGCGTCATGACAGGGGTAAACAGAGGCTGCCCTCAAGGATGTGTTCTGTCTCCCCTTTTATGGTGTATGGTAGTAGACTCTCTGCTAACAGTTCTTAATCTTCCTGGAACCTACACACAAGCCTAAGGGGACGATGTCACCGTTCTGTCTGTCGGTTCAAACCTAAGGACTGTCTGCTCACTGACATTCCGATCTCTGATGAAGTCAAATATCTGGGAGTAATCCTCGATAGAAAACTTCTTTGGTCCAAGCGAATGTTGAATGGAAAACCGATAAAGCACTGTCGACATTCTGGCAGTGCAAAGGAGCTTTTGGCAAGACATGAAGTCCTTTGGATATATACCGCAATGGTAAGACCACTTCTCTCATATGGATGGATCGGTTGTGTGGTGGAACAGGCTTTCGCGGAAACGTGTTACTGCCTCTTTCGCCAAAATCCAAAGAACGATTTGTCTTGGCTGCACAGGGGCCTTCCCTAGCACTCCGGGCTCTGCTCTAGATGCTATGATGAACCTGCCCCCCTTGATATCTTTATCATGGGGTGTACGCTGAAAACCATCTCCCGGTTAAAGAGAGGTGGCGTTTGGTACCACGCGCATTGGAATTTTGAAGAACTTGCGCTATATTGTGACAAACATGTGGAGGGCTAGAAGCATATGCCTTTGCAGTGATAGCCAAGCTGCACTAAGAGCGCTGCTTAACCCTCTTACTCCAAGTTAGTGCTCGAACTCAAGCTTTCTCTGAACTTCGTCGGAAGGCTAAACACAGTGAAACTTGTTTGGGTCCCAGTCCCAGGTCACAGTGGGTATCCAGGGAAATGAGATCGCTGATGAGCTTGCCAGGCTGGGTTCAGAAGAAGCTCTATCAAGACATGTTAGAGACTGTTAAGTCATCCATTGATACTTGGGTTTCTCGTGAACATGAGTGTCGATGGCGCAACTGTGCTGGATGTAGACATATACCAAACGACTGCGTCCGGACATCTGCAAAAGGTCCGCGTCCTTCCTTCTGTCTCTCAGAGGAGAATCGACTGCAGACTGCTTGTGGGCGTCCTTTCGGGCCACGGGCTATAACGCTTTTCAGCATTATTTTAGTAAAATTTGTTCAAAACAGGAAAGAAGTAGAAAATTCATGATTTAACATATTTATTCACATACATGCATATTTTTCTAACATCAATCAGACCAAAAATTTAGGTTTAACAACTTAAACACGGCCACAATGAGTTCATCGCATGTTCCTGGATGAGCATCAGGACCTATCAATTAAATCTTTAGATGAAAGCATGTTTTGTACAAAAAGGATAATTTACTTACGTTTATGAAGGACTAGGTTGTGGAACACGACCACAGTGACCTAGTTCCTCACAAGTTCCTGGAAGTCCGTCATCTGACTTAACTCCCGAAAGAACTAAACACAAGGCTACAAGAGCGGTTAATAATCCAACAAACTTCATATTTGCAAACGATGTATGTATATTGAGCACTGTTATTTTTCAAACATAACTATTGTCGATTTCTGGGAGCTTTTATATACCAAGAAAACAGGTACTCAACTGCATTTATTCGTAATGAACCGAATCAAATGCTTTTTCTACAGCTCTAGCATGGCAATGTTATCATAATTCACGGGCGTTACTAATAATACACTTTGCATTTATTTCAGGTCACAATAGCTATTTTTATATGGAAATTATCTAATTACCACTAACATACTTCCCTTGTTTGCGGCTTGGTTATATTGTTTTTTTTTTACTCATAGGAAAGTGTTACGACAGGTATCAGGTAGGTTACATAAATGCGTTCTATAATGCTAAGAATGTGCCTGTTTTCTTAGAACTTATGCACATCTGAGCCCCTTTTGGGTCAGATTTGCATGAGCTGAATTATTTTCTTGACGTTCATCTGCATGGAAACATTTAATGCTTAAATCCTACCCATCCCTGATGGAGAAACTGTAGTACTTTATTACCCTAGGGTCCAGAAAACCCTAATATATTTTTGTTTTTTGTTTCAAAAATAAGAAACCTTTTAACATACATTAATTTGTATAAAGATAACATAGGCAGTTGCATCGAAGCACTCTTGACACCCAACCCGCCCGACTATGTTCGCCGCAAATGGAGTTTTGGCAATTTGCAAATCTGAAATCTGATATTCGACTTCTGGTCCTTATCCCTTGGACATATGACACGTTTTTGTATTTACAGCAGAATTGGACTCACGCTCAACTAATGGCCGTTCCTTTTCTCCAAAGAGAACCTTGATATTTGCGGGTGAAGGTGCCTTAGCAAATCTTTCTTTCATTTGGGGCGTGATGACTGATGAGACCAAATGCGAGTTTATACAATAAAAGTGATCAAAGGCAGCAAATTAAGTTGAATATATTTTTCTTGTTTTCGGCATTTTTTATTCTTTTTTATTCTGAATAATGACAAGACAATAATCAAAAGGGAAGATTACATTACGTTGGGTTGTATAGAGCTGTGAGTTCATCAGACATAGTGGGCCCATTGTCGTCCTTAGGTCACCTTCACGGTGAGAACCTAAACCAAATCGGCCAAAATACAATTTACTTACAGAACCGAAAAATAGTTTCTTGTTTAAGAAACTAACCTCCTCTTATCGAAGAAGTACCTTCCGAGGTTCTTCCTTCTGTTCCGAGCAATGGCTTGACCTTCACAGAGAAGATAGGCAATAATGCTCTGCAACATCTAGGTCCTCACAATGATGCGGTCATTAAATGTAATCGTTTGGGGTGCTTCCTCAGAAGGCAATGGCCCTGAGAGTATCCCTATCCGGTTGTATGTAACTTTGCGATCTGCTGAGTTGTAAGAATTCTCTGGATTTTTTCCGATCTAACTCAGGTCTCTTTTTGGCCCTGGACCCTTCTATGTGACCAATTGACCATCCTACATAGGAAAGCCGTATCGTAGGGTTTTATCTAGAATTTCTTGGCCCCTGCCACTGCGGTGGTCTTAAGCCCTCAATTATATCATATTAGAGCGTCCAGGAACCCAACATAATTTGAATTGGTTCTGCGAACATAAAGCTCCAAGCATTGTGCTATCTATGTTGTCGATATTCTTGTTGGATATAGATGCCATTTCAAGGAGTTCCGCAGGCGCAACTTTGAGTACGACCAGAACCGGCCGTGTAGCTATTTTTCTCTCTTATTGTTCTTTTTATTTATTTTTTAATGCTTTAAATATTTTTTGCAGTAGGTATCTTGAAAGAAAAAGCGGTACGCAGTTTTCGAGTCAAAAAACAGTAGGTATAGAATTGATACGAGCGTTAATTTCTGGGCCTGCCTTGAGCACACTTGCCTGATGGCAAACCACCGAAGTATGGATCCCGCCCTTAAATTCCTAAAATATAGGTAGGTAAATTCTTTTAATGAGTTTACCTTGTCAAGTACAATATAGGCACAGTTTGCATATGAAAATCTTGAGGTTAGGTACCTGCCTACCTAACATTTATTTTCTCTGAATTCGGCTTAACTTTTATTGTACCACCATAAGGCGTTTAAACTCTGTTAGGTAATTAGCGTCAACAGTTTGACCAGTGGGCTGGAACTGCCTTTGGAAATTGACTTTAGTTTTTACCTGTAATGATTCAGGATACATTACTTAACTTCTCAGGCTGAGATATAAATACCCAGTAGACAATTCCAACATCAGTTAGTTGCCATACAATCCTTTTTAAGAATACAAGGAAACATTTTTATATTATGTTGCCGCCGAAACACGTTCAGATTGTCATCATCCACTTGATTTATGTGTAAGTAAAATATTTTAATTCAATATCCCTATAAGTACATACTTACATTGCGAATATAATTTTATTGACAGACCATCAAGGAAGAAAAGTGTAATGATGACACGAGAGCGATCGAGGCCTAGCGGATCTGTAGCACCAGCTCGCACTTGGGTTAGTTACTGTTACACAAACAAGACAAACATGATCTTAACTAATCAATTTGTTTATCACTTTAGTATACTGAAACCTATTTCACGGAAAGAGCCATTTTGCCTCTGGAGACCCGTATACGGTACAAGGAATGGAGGATACTTACTGGAGATGCTAATCTGTTTACCATGGATGGATATAGATACGACCAATGCTACATATTTTTGGGTGTAGAAAGCAGCTATTGGTACTTTTTTGAAAATGAGCCAGGTAATCGCAGTTTGGAAGGCTGTGGAGTTTTGCATTGCTCTCACTGCGGATGCTGCATTCACAGTCAGTATCGAACGCTTATTGAAACCATCAGAAGGTTTATGAAAACAAAGTAGATAAATTATGCAGTTATTTTGTAGGTAGGTACTATAATAGTGTTATTTTGTATATAGGTATAAGGACCCTTTTTTATTTCTATGATTTAATTGTTTAATTTTAATGTATTGTCTTGTCACACGTTTTTTTCCCTCTCTCTCTCTTTTTGAATATAAAAATAAAATAAAATGGTGGTGTTCATACTTTATATGCGTTTAAAACTTACTATATTTATTGTACACATAAAATTGCATAAAAACTTTGCTTTGAAATATTGTTACAATTGTGAATTAACTTAAAACTCATTTCGATGTGAAAACTTTTAATGAAAGCAAAATTTCCCTTTCTGTTTTATACCTGAAAAATTTGTAATTGAAATTGGGAGATGGTTGCTCGGTTTCTTTTTCCATTGGACGTGGACCACAGCCGAATAAAGATCTTGAACTAAGACTCGTTGCTAATTATTCATTTCATTGAAGTCTCAAAAACCAGCGGTATCAAACGATTGCTTTTTTTTCTCCCTAAATCCACACTAATATTAGGCGCATTTTTTTGAGACTCTTTACTAGCTATAGATTGCCAAAAAAATACTCCCATTATAAATAACCACTGTGACCGTCAAAATATTTAAGTTGAAGATTAAAAATGATTATTGGTAAGGTCCCATAGTGTCCAGATTAAGTCTTACAAACTCACAGTAGCGAATTTTTCTATATGCAATCATCTATTCTTACCTACTTGGACAGCGACCGTTAACCAATGAAGTAAAAAACTGTTTTCTAGAAAAGAAAATTTATAAAATGTGGGCGGGATTGGAAAACGGAAACGCGTAACACGTATCAACATCCCAATGTTATAAAATGTGGAACATTGATGATTACTGTCCTGATAGTCAAGGGCAATAATTTAAGGAATACAATTCCTGAACATGGGCAAAGTCGGGTGGGTTCAGCTGAACATATTCTTATATATCTATGTATGTAGAAATGACAATTATTGATTTTACTTATTATATGTACTGATTTTTAATAAAATATTACATTAAACAAAGTTTCGAATAATACGTTTCAATAAAAAACCAGTAAGACAATTATCTTCGACTATGCCGAAGATCAAATACCCGGTACTATATTATTGTAAAAAAAAAAAATATTTTAGTATTAAAAAA
Source organism: Cheilosia scutellata (assembly GCA_955612985.1). NCBI lineage: Eukaryota > Metazoa > Arthropoda > Insecta > Diptera > Syrphidae > Cheilosia > Cheilosia scutellata. The sequence continues at coordinate 44,303,422 of OY015314.1, forward strand.
TTATATATTTGTATGGGAGGTATGGGTAGTTTTTATTCGATCAAGCTCCTTTTTTGTGAAAAAATTTTAAATATTATTAAAACAATACGTGCAAAGTTTAAACTTGCTATCTTTACTGTAGCTATTTAAATTTAATTTTTAACATAAAAAGCTATATAAATCTGATATTTTTGTATGGGAGGTAGTAGTAGTTTTCATCCGATCTTGCTCATCTTCGAACTTAGCCTCAGTTTGGTGGATAAAAGCTTACATACCAAATTTCAAGTCGATAGCTCTTAAATTACGGCCGTAATCGTGCGGACAGACAGACGGACATCGCTAGATCGACTAAGAAAGTGATACTGATCAATAATATATATAGTTTGTCATACCTACAACGCCTCCTTATGGGCGTTACAAATGGAATGACAAAGTGAATATACCCTCACCACAGTGTGGTACCGGGTATAATTAACTACCGCCAGCGCACAAATCCCGACCGACGCCGTCGCTCGATGTTAAAAGACAACTCCTCGAAACAACAGCTTGTGGCGTGTGGCTATTCCACAAATTCCATATCTTTGTCGGGTATTTAACTGCCCACGAATCAGGTCATCCCTCCTAGCGAACGCAACCTGATCCGTGTGTCTTTGCGTTATCACTACTAGGTGCCATAGTGCACTCACTATTCAATATAACATAACATTTAATGTGTGACTCGTTGACGTTGTCTTTACGTTGGGTTGTGCTGTGTTGAGAACAAGAACAATGCACTCATGGTACAATTACATGGAAGTGCAAATGATTAGTAAAAAAAAAATATAAATTACTAGCGGACCCGGCGAACTTCTTCTCGCCCCAATTTAACGCCTTCAGATAAACCCCAGACTCCAGAGTGATAATAATACACAGATAGTTCAAATTTCAATGAGATTTATTTGAATTGAATCGAAATCAGTAGAGAGCGATGTGATAAACAATGTTTTTCGATTTGTTTTCCGGCGCAAAAACAAACAACGAAGATGGTTTGCTAACAAGCGAATAGCAACGTACAGCTGACCGTGCGAAAAACAGGGAAGTTCGGGATTAATCCCACATACTTCCAACGATTGGCCTTGTGATTTATTGATTGTCATCGCAAAAGCCAATTGAACGGGGAACTGAATCCGCTTGAATTGGAATGGAAGATAGGTTGGAATAATCGGAATTCGTGGGATAAGGACTTCCTCTCCTTTGAATTTTCCCTTGATGACAGTCGCTTGAATCACATATTGTTCATCAGTTTCTTGACGGACAACCGCGTACCGTTGCACAATTTCGGATGATTCAGATTCCGCAACATGATTATGATCGATTCCACTTTCAGTTGTATATTATGCGGTGGAGTTCCTGGCACATCAAGCGAGTTCAAAAATTCGGATTTGTACGAATGCAGTTCTCCAGCGATTTGGCTTTGAATAATGAAATTCAAACTATCGACGTCCTTATTCTTCGCTGCTAGTATTGCCCGTTCACTATTCCAATCGAGATTTTTATAATGTTGTGCAATGCCGGGAAACACTTTGGTGATGAGTTCCTCCTTCGACGATGTAAACTCGCAAAAATTGGCCGAGAACGATATCAATCCAGTCGAAATATCAACGGGAATTTGGGTATTGCTAAGCGCCAGCAGGTTAACTTCTCCACCCAAAATGCACGCAAAACGTTTTACCACAATGAATTTCACATAATTATTCCAACCATTTCCAACCATATTTCCAACCTTCACAACGAATTTTCCACCTTTACATCGTCCAAAATCATCAAATCATGCGATAAAATGCAAAATGTCGTCGAAAAAAAATTCAAATGTTTCACGTTTTCCGGAATTTTCCGAGTTTTCCACTAAGAATTTTCTCTTTTTCCATTCGAAAATCCATTCCGGAACAATTGCACACAAAATTCCACACAAAAAATCAATTTTCGATTTTTCTAATTTCCTGACTTTTCCGGAGGGGTTTCCCAAAATTTTACTTCGTAGAAGCTTTCTACTGGCAATTACGAACAACTGAAAAAAAAAGTTGAGCCAAATCGGCTCAGCTGTTCTCAATTGATGAATTACATACTATACATTTTTGCCACCATTTTTATATACATATATTATATAGATATAGATAGATAGATATGAGTAATTATGAACTTATCTTAGATATGCTATTTGACCTACATGTACATGTATATCAAAATGAATCTCTGTTTCCCTTTGTCACGCCATAACTTGAGAACGGATCGTTCGATTTTCACGATTTTGGACTTGATGGATTTGTATTGGCCCTAGGAAGGACATAGGCATAACAAAATTTAACAAATGGCCGTGGCACCTCCCATACAAATAACATTCAAAATCGAGTATCTCGAAAACCCCCAACCAACCACTTTCAATGCCAACCTGGCGACGTTAAAAAGAAGTCCTTTCTTTTGTCTAGGTCAGGGCTGGGCAAACGGTCGATCGCGATTCACCGGTCGGCAGCCAGCCAATTAAAAAAACGAATTTTGTTCTCCTTCATTCATTTTTATATAAACCAATTATTTCTTCAATATTAAACTTGTTCTTGTAGAATTTCTATTTCTGAAACAAAAATGCACTGCACGTATTCATTGTTATACTTGTTTTGTGAGATGACAATAATGTAAATTTACAACTAATGATTGATCATAATCATAAAATCTTAAGATAATACTCAAACCTTCTTGCACACATAGTTGGTTGTGGTTGTTGACATTTTCGCAGCTGTCACTCTGATTTTTAAAGACCTAAAGTTACTATTTTCACAATAAAATTCGTGTCAATTTTTAAAATGGTGTCTTCAATATGACGCCTGATTTTGGCTACATAGATTTTTGATTATTTGACATGTGTGTTATAGTAGTCTAAAGGTGCTAGTACGCGGTATGTAGCACGCCACATACGTATGCAGCTCTGACGTTTTGATTTCAGAAAAAAATACCAACAATTTTATTTCTAAAACAAAAAAAAAAAAAAAAAGAATGGGGAGAGTTTTAAAAGGTTAGTAGTAGTCCGTCACCTGAAAAAGTTTACCTGAAAGGTTTGCATGGTCTAGGTCGATTCGTTTGGACACTATCGTGTTTTTAACAGACGGCGGACATGGCTAAATGGATTCGGAATTTTATCCTGTATACATATACATTATGGGTTCTCCGGTGACTCCTTCTTGGCATTGACAAATGTTATGACAAAGTTATTCTTCTAGGTTCCACATTTCACTTTCACTCGAAATGAAATCGGAAATGAACTTTTGTGTTCTACATTTCATTCCGCGGTACTAATAATCATTTTTAGTGTCCAGTCTAACTTTTACGAAGTCACAATGGCGAAAATTTCCATATAAAATTATCGATTGTGACCCTAAAAATATTTAAGTTGAAGGTTAAAAATGATTATTGGTAAGGCCCATTGTATTCGATTTCGATTTCAAAATTTTCAGAATTGAGACAAAGTGAAATTGTGATTTCGAAAAAATTTCTGAGTTTCCGAATCGCTCGAAATGCAGAACACTGAAAACGAATTCACTCGATTTGCAATTTCGATTTCACTCGATTTCTGGAACCTAGCTGAATATACCAAATTGTGAAGGATATACAAAACGGTCAATTCAATTTACTATACTTTCGATTGACTACAAAAATAAATGCTTAAATAGGACGGCGAGGTCTAATCGAAATGAAAACAACGTGTATACTTGCTTTTGTTTTTGCGTCAAACTTGATTTTATTCTGTCAATATTGTTATAACAAAGATGCAAGGTTATCCCTTAAGCGGTTCCGTAGTTATCCGTCTTATAGAGACTTTACTGTTTATCTTCTGCTCTTACTAAAATGTATGGCTTTCACAAGTGTTTACTTAACTGGGATGCTGTTATTCCTAAACTATGTATATCACAAACAAACAAAAATGAATGGACAACAAATTGTAAAACAAGTTCGCTAAATGTCACTTAACGAATTGTGACTGGTTTCGATTTACTTTTTCGGTTGAGTATTTAATAAAAAAATATATGTAGTATTTTGAGAAAAATAAGTACACGACAATATACGGATAACGAAATAAGTACTCTTTCTCTTGAGAGCACAAAAATGCAAACAAAAACAAGATGCAATTCATTAATACTGTTAAAATACTGAATCAATTCAAAGGAATTCAAGCTACGATCTGTTGTTCAGCTGCCATTTTCTGTCTTTTACAACATTTTCGAAAACACTTCTAAATGCAATGCAATCAATCAGTTAAACTTCTACATACATACAATGAAAGCGTCACACGTCAACGCGTTTTCTTTTTGTTTGCCTTTTCTAGTTACTTTTCTTAAAGTTTAGCTTATGTCTTAACTTAAAAATTCTTTAGATAGTAAAAAAAAACAAAACTTAGAACAAATACTTGCGCAATATGCACATACTCTATACATACTATATACTTTATACTACATGTACCTTACTTAGAAACGAAACGAATAACTAGTAGGTAAGTCGCTGCACTCGTGCGGAATTCACTTGTCGCCACTGTGGAACTCGTCCAAGCATAGCTTACAGCTCCACGAACCTTCGGGTGGGGTTATTAGCGGTGGCGACAGACAATACATGTGATAACCTCTGTCACAGTCGTCACAGAACAGCAGCTGATCGTCATTGTCCGAGGTGCCACATATTGAACAGTATTTGCACTCTATACACTGCCATCGGTAGCGTTTAACGGATATGATCATGTTTGGCGTGAACTGAAGGCAGGTCGGATGACCGGATCGACCGCAATCAGAGCACGAGACAAGTTCCTCGGGCAGGTTGGTTTTTTTGTTCTCACGTGCGTCGCCCAAGCAAAAGTCACAGTATGGCGATGGATGTGCTGTTGCGTCGCGTTCCGTTCGCATTTTGTTAGCACCACTGCCGCTGCCACCGCCAATTTTTTTCGGACTTGATTCAGCTTCGTCAGAGGGCAGTTTGTCGCTGGACACAAGCATTGATAGCGGCTGATCGTCCACTGTGGTAAGAGGCGAAGCGCAGGAGTTCGAATTGAATGTTGCACTGGCGTTTACGTTTGAGCGGCGTTTCGATTCACCATCAGTGTTACCATTTCCCTTTCTTCGACCGCCTGAAATTTAAAAAACAAAATAATATTTAGCTGCTATTGCATATTTAGCTAGTGGAATCACTTTACCCTTTCGACCCCTTTTCGGTGTCATATCTAGATTTGCTGGAGGCTTCTTTGCCGATCTTGCACGTTTTCGTTTGCGGTTGCTGTACGATTCCTCAAAGTCGGCATCAGAGTCAAAGTCTTCTTCGAAGTCTTCAACATGAGTCAGTTCCATGTCCTCGTAAAACCATTCTTTCTCTGGATTTGGATGGCTGTCTTTGCTGTCGTTATCGGCCGTTGCACCAAGGGAATTGCCATCAGGCGGTATGACAGTTGCTGGAAAAAAGGCTTATTTAAGTACATTTACTAACAAGGTCAACAATAAGAAATGTAGAAAATGTGAGGTACATACAAAAAGACACGCAAAAGTGAGAGAAAGATCTTGAAACAAAAGATCTTGCGACTTTTTCGAGAGATTACTACGAAACATAGTTAAGTGGCCAAACTGCATAAGCAGTAAAGCCGAGGAACTTGCAGTAGTTTGGCCCTAGTTTCAATGTAATGAAACTCAAGGTGGAAGAAGGGTGGGTACACCAACAAATAAATGCAGCAGAAAAGTTGACGAGGAAAGAGAGTTGTGAAAACATGAAACACATACAACAGCCGTAGTAAAGGTTTTTGGGCAAACAGAAATCAGATGTTCTTTTCCATTGGGAACATTGGAAATGGAGGTCAGTGTGTAATCTTTGAAGGTCTTTCTTCTAATTGTACAAAAGGGCTGGACGTTCATATAATCGGTCGTATAAGAAACACCAAGTACGTGAGGGAACAATGTCGAGTAGTATCTCCTACGAACGAAGCGATCCATGCTTCGGTGGTTTGGTCAGGTTGAGGCGGAAACATTTTTTTCCTTTTACCTCTACACGTAGTATTTACTCATTTTCGTCAAAACCTTAAAAGACCCTTAAAAAGGTGCGTGTTCAATCCCGACTTGTTTGGTGGTGAACGGATAAAGACTTGTTCGCATTCTTGGAGAGACCTCGGCTTGTGAACGGGAGTATATTTCGTCCGGGTCTCTTTAGGGCAGATGGAATTCATCCTGTCTCTACGTCCGGTCACAAATGCTGGGATGTTTTCCTAATCAACGGCATCTCCCGTAGGGGAGAAGTCAGATGTTGCCACCATCGTAATGATTGTCCATATACATACCATTTCTGCCGATGAGCAATCAATATAGGTTTTGATGGCAGATCGAAAACCGAAAACACCGTTTTGGCCACAATATCCTTCAATGAAAAAGCTTTTGGCCTGCGCTGAACTGATACACCGATGAACCTTTGAACACTGACATTGGATGGACGAAATGACGAATTTTTTATCAAAAGTTTATTTTTGGCCAAGTATATATCTCCATTGAAAGTTCTGGTTCCGCGTATGCCAGGATGGGAAAGAGAATGTAGGTAAAGGAATATTGCGTGTCTGAGACATTTTGGTTGGTATATAAGGTCTGTTGAACTTGGTGAGGCCGCCAAGCAATCTACTACAAAATTATCTTTTCCTCTAATATGCGTAATTTCGGTTATTATTGTGTCCATACATGTCCAATCTAAAAGCCTGGTTTGTCTCGCGCTTCTACTTTAGTAGTCAAGGCTTGTTCCCTTTCTTTTACGACAAAACTACGACCTTCGAGAAAATACAGAAAATGCCTAATCGATTGATATTTTTCTCTTTTTCGTTCATTGATTTTAACTGAAGGTTAGAGATGAATGTCACATGATAAACTGCTACATCAACACCCTAACCTATTTTTAACGGCAAAACAAGTTGGATCTTCGACATCACTCATGTAGCATGTTTTTCATAGCCGCAGAGTTCTATTCTATAAAGCTGCGTCTTGTTTGAGAAACCTATCAAGAGAACCTTAAATCGGATCAGGTTTAACTGACCGGACTTCAAACAACAGAATTAATATTGTTCTCATTGTAACTCTACCTCTTTCGGAGAAATTTGAAAATCGCAACTTAAAATAAAAACGTAATGCCCTTCCGCAGTTTGCATAATTGCAAATAAATTTGCAACCGTAAGCAAAATAAATCCAGAGACAATCTGCACGTCTCATTGTACGCTTATTGTAAACAAATACAGAACCAAACTATCGCTTACGGGGAATTTCTGAACTCGAGCTCAAATAAACCTCAGATATTCACAACGATTTACTCAACCGAATGCACATTGTTGGTGCTTCCCTTTCATTGAAATTCCGAATGTACTCCTAAAAATACAGCGAACGACGAATGAATTAATAAAAAAAAAATCCGGTTGATAACTTTTTGAAAGTTCGACGGTTACAATAACTTTTTGGCACTTTTTTTTTCTTTAAGCAACAGTGGAGCTAGGTACCTACAAACAGATCATCATATCGAACTGGTTCTCCCGTAGCCACCAAGGTCGTGTGTATTCATCCATCCCCGACCATAACAACTTGAAAGCAAATTTTTCTTTGTTATGCTGAGTCAGGTATTGTGTCTGTTCGCTGATCGTTAACTCATGAAACACGCATACAATTTTCAGGGCAAAATTTGCGGGGGGACGAAAGGGGCCACATAGAAAACAGAAGGAAAACCAATTCCAAGGGAACAGGTACAAGAAATACTACGTCAAACAAGATTTATCGACGCCAAGACTCGTATTCAGAGGATGATGCATAAAGATGCTTAATTTTGTCTAAAAAAAAACACACACACAAACATACACAAAAGGAGAAAAACTCCCGGAATGGGAGTAGGCAAAAAACAATAACAACAACCCCCATTCCATTTGATGTTTTGATGTTTATTTAATTGAACGGATCCCACACACGAGTGGTGGAGAAAATAAGAATAGAGAAGAACAAATAGGAGGAGGAGGACCTCTTGTATTGATTATTTTCCTTGCCAGTTTCTTTCACTTCACTTTTTTATTTCTTCATCTCCATTGTACACACAATCAGAATGAACTCCATTTGGTGTACCTTGTGTAAATGTTAACAACAAAAACATACCGACGAAGAGACAACTCCTGCAGAATATCAAAGAGCCAAGGGGGGAATAAAAAAAAATTGAATAAATTCTCCCTCGACAGAGCGAACAGCGAACAGGACAAACACGAGAGGGGTGCACCTGCCTTTTCTTTACCAGACGAATTTCTTTGGTTTTTTTTTTCTGGGATCTCGCCCTTTATAATTATGTACTCGGGGTTGGGCGCTGATTGGAATGGATTTATTCTACCTGTACTCTCCGATTGCTGCTGCTGCGGTTGCTGTGACTGCTGTGGTTGATGGTGATAGTGATGATGATGCGTTTGGCTTTCCCGGAACTGGTAGGCCTTGTAACTCTGGTGATGTAGTAGATATTGGCGTTTAGGCTTACGCCATCTCGCTGATGGATAAGTATAGATTTGGCCATCACGAAATCCGGGCATTCGTTGTTTTTGTTTCATAAACAAAGCGCAGTGAGTTTGTGCAACGCCCGTTTGGGGATCCAGAAATGGCATCCTGAGGCGCCGCTCAATGCAAAGACGTGTATTGAAGTTTTCGCTGTTCTCGAGGATCTCCTTGTATGCGGAATCGTTGAGGAAGTTTTGTATTTTCTCGAAATTAGAGATATTTACGATTTCGATGTCGGACGCCATCGTTTTTTCTATTTTATGTATAATTCTTTTTTTCTTTTCAACTTTCTTTGAAGAACGAACGCGATTGGAAGCACACACGGCGAATTTGACGACTGAACGCACAGAAACTTTTTGCACATATTTGAACCCATACAAATGCAGATAGGGCACACTGAACTATAAGCTTTGATATGAGTGCTCTAAAAGTAGTGCCAAGTTTCACATTTTTTAATGTCAATGCCGTGTTTAGAAATAGGAATTGAAAAGTCTTTTTTTTTACCTACCTACGTTAAATTTGGGCTGGCGGTTCTAAAGAGAGCTTTTGACAGGATTTGATTTTGAGTTTATCCCAAATAAAAGCGATTTGACAGCATCGGTTTATTTTGACAACTTTGTGGTAATGTATTCATGACAGAAGATGAACGTTGACTCAAACTGAAAGTCGAAGCACAAAACAAAATACAAAATTGTAATTTTCAATTGTTGGGCATTGCAGATTTTAAAATTTCTATTCCCAATATTAGGCGTATTTTTTTGGGAATCTATAGCTAGCTCACTTTTACTTTTACATGCAAAACTGGTATACTCACTTTTGGTTTTGTTATACTCACTTCTGGTTTTACATGCAAAATTGTTATACCCACTTTTGGTTTTGTTATACTCACTTCCCAAAAAAATACTCCTATTAATTGGGCCTCAATAACCAATCACTAAACTCATCCCTAAAGTGTCGAAACGCTGATATCTTATTTTGAAAACTTATACATGGTTGTATCTATAAAAGGCGTATTTTTTTGGGAAGTGAGTATAACAAAACCAAAAGTGAGTATAACAATTTTGCATGTAAAACCAAAAGTGAGTATAACAGTTTTGCATGTAAAAGTAAAAGTGAGCTAGCTATAGATTCCCAAAAAAATATGCCTAAAGGCTACTTAATCTAAACGGGTTTAGAGGTTTGTATAGTGTGTGAATGGGATTGGCATAGTATCGAGATGTTAATCGATGTGTAGTATAATCTACACGTTCCACAAACTAATAAGTTTGAAAGTGTTGAAAAAAATTCACCAAACTCAAATCTTAAAACAGAGATTTATCGAGTTTTATGCCCAAAATACATGTGCAGAATTTCTAGACACAGTTTTAACGCGCGTAGTACTACAGCAAGCAAGACACAGGAGCAAAGTTTTTGTTTGAGGTAATTGCAGTGAATATAATACATTTTTCAATGAAATATTATTTCTGTTATCTGTTTTCCAATCGTATTGGAATTTGTGCATTTTGTGGAAAATTTTGTGGAAAAAATAAAGCGCATATGGACTAGCTTCATATATTTTCTTAACGAATTCTATTAATTTTACCTCCATTTCGTCAGTTAGTCGGTGTTATTTTTAAGCAAAATATTAATTTTACTTTTAAGCTGTGCAGAACAGCCAACTTAACAAATCTGCATTAAAATCTCAATTTTTGACTAAAGTGGATATGACGAGTTTTGTTTCTCATCTAGGTACTCATTTGAAATAAACGTCAAAACACTATATGCCAAATACGGTAAAATTTAGTTTTTTTTTTTTTGTTTTTTGTTGTGTTGTGGTGGCCTCGTCTGTTGCAGGTTGCTGATTTTACACGAGTGTTCTCTCCCATTTAAACGTTTGTGTTCTATTTCCACTGGATTAAAAATTCTGCACATGTGTTTTGGGCATTATACGCTATTAATTAATTGAAATTCATTAAAAAAAAATTAGCCGATATGATAATTTATTATGTTGCTCCCAGAGCATGATCATTTTCTGACAGGTGAAAATTCATTTTCCACCACGATAGTGGTTTATCCGAGGATAATTATTTAGCCCAATTGACACACGGCCTTAATACATGAACCCAATCGAAAACTACTTAAACCGAAGCTATAAAGAAATCTCCACTGAACAAACACACACTCCTACCAACATAAGAAAAATAGTTGTCATTAGACAATTGTCAAAATTTTAACATTTTGTGCTGGTTATTTGTAATTTTTAGGGCGTGGAATATTCATCTATTTAATTCCAATTAATTTCACAAACTTTGCACTTAAATCGAATCCGAAAGTAATTACTCCCAGCTTAGAATGGGTGCAAGTAACAAAAATACACGTATCGCCTTGGGAATCTCAACCGTTTCGGCCCTCTTTGTGTTGATTGCGTTTGTTTCGCCATACTGGTTGGTCACTGATGGCAAACTAGCTGCTCCAAAATTCCTGAATCTCGGTCTTTGGGAGGTGTGCTTCAATCATTTTCAAGACATACATCGATTCTACGACACTCGTTTCACCGGTTGCATGTGGGTATTCGAGGAAGAATATTACATAATTCATGATTATTTGCTGCCAGGATTTTACATAGCTGTTCAGTTCTTTGCAACTCTGTGTTTTGTTGCCTGCTTGGTGGCGCTACCATTGACTTTGGCATTTTTACGTTGTTCCCGAGACGATGATAGATATGTGTTTCTTCTGCTGACCATCGGAGCGGTTGAGGTGTTTGGCTCTATTTGCGGATTCATTGCGGTTGTAGTATTTGGAGCTAAAGGCGACAGCAGAGATTGGATGCCCCACTGGGAGAATAACGACATGGGATGGGCTTTTGCGCTGGCATGTGTTGGCAGTGTTTTCCTTATGCCAGGTGGCGTGCTCTATATGGTGGAGGCTAGGCGTGAGCGCTATAAGCGTTTGAATGAAATTGGAAATCGTGAGGCAGGCGATTATGTTCATGAGTACAATACGAGAAGATATGGTGAAGGCGTACAGACCGATATATGAGATGTACACAAAGGTCTTTCATCTGCTAAGATTCCGTCCAACTTTTATTATTATTTTAAGTTTTAAACCGCTAGAGTGCCTTGATGTTTAATTTTGGTTTTTAAGATATTTACATTCCAATGTTTATTTTGTTTTTCGTTTATTTTTTATCAGTAACAAATAAATACACACAATTTTATAAGAATGACGACAAGAAAGTGTGTTTGGCTTTTGGATTTTATTTCAATACAATTTCTTTAACATTAACAATTTGAAGCTTTGAGGGAGATTGTTGGAATTATTAGAAAGACGCAGATTCCTGCAGGATTGTTTAGTATGTACGGCGTACCGGAAACGCACATTAATGGGGAGAGGAATATTCCTTAGAATAGCTCATTGCAACAAAATGTTGCTCATGCAAACTAAATATAATCGAATTACGCCCAGGCCTTAGCAGAAGAAAAGAGATATGTAATTGTTTGTTTGTGTTTTAAAATTAGTCGTTGATTTGTAAAACTGAAATAAGTGGACGACGTTCAAGTCGTTTACTTTGGAGTATGCCTTCCTTATGACAGCAACAAGGAGATCGACTCCGAACGACCTTGTCGTTGTAGTAAAACCAGTCCGAAAAGGTAAGCTAAGAAAGCGCTCATTGCGGCCATCGGTGTACAATTAAAGGAACATATGCTCAAAGCCCTGACAGTGGATCCAAAGACCTTAGGATGTCTCCGATATGACATAACCCGATACGAGCACATCAACTAAATGTAAATAGAATTCCTAGCTACCCCAGTACATTATTGCTTTTCCATTTACTAATTGCACTTTAATCCAAATATTTGTTTCAATGACTCAAGTGAGTATTGTTAATACATTTTTATAGGAATCTTCTTACGGTTACATTTTTGTAGCATTTCCTATTTGTACACCCCACCAAAGCAACAATTTATAACAGATACACATTTATATATTTAGAATTGAAGCAATCGACAAATTTATAACTTTTAGTACTTGTACATCGTAGCTATAAATATTCCAGACTAGAGGCTGCAACTGCATCCAAAAACAAAAAAAAAAATTGCGTGTTATTGTGTAAATTTTGAATTATCTAAGGTTAGCTTAAAACAACAGCAACAACAACATATGAAATCATACAGTTTTAGCTTCCGGTGTTGTATCGTCTGATATAGTTGTAGTTGACTTTAACCATTTTTGTGCGCTGGCAGTTTCCTTTTGTACGATTATAAATAGTTCTCGATCATTGGATTCGAGCTGCGCTCGAAAATATGTTATCAGACTCTCCTCGTCCCCAATACAATTGGGCGAATCCAACTTCGAGTCTAAATTATAATATTTTTCTCCGATTTTTCTTACCGCAATCCAATGCCGTTTCTTTATCGGAAGTGTTACAATACCGAATTTGTAATCAGCGGGAACGTTTAGAATAAAGCCAACTACCTCATCGGGGTTTATGCACGACGGATCTCTGAGAAAATAAATAAGGATACACATTTGAATGACTGATAAAATGCCTTTTGGTTGGAGGGTACTTACTTCCGTTTGTCAAACCAGACTGCTTCGCAGTTTTTGTCCTGAAGCGCAGTCATAATCACGTTGACGTCATAGTTGCCGAGACCAAGGACAGATCGATGTGGATTTATCCAGACCTGTGGACTAAGATGCTTACACATTTCATCTAGTTGTGCTTTGTTGTAAATTTCAGCTGAAATTCCAAATAAACGTAATTAAGGATTTTAATTTTGCGTTTACAATAGTTTACGGCACTTACATTGGAATAAATTGTTGAGAGCATGCAGAGCGCATAGTTGTCGTCGTTGCCTTTCGTGGTAAATTATGTCGCCGGGCATTTTGTTAGTAACCATTTAAAGCTATTTGGTACAGGGTTAATAAAATTGTTAAGAAATATAATATTTATTCGAGTTTTATGATTATTAACGAAATTTAGCGATCCAAAATCACAATCATTTTTTGTTTACAAAAAATTGACAATAATCTGACAGTTTTCTGACATCAGCTCAAATGTCAACTACTGGAACTGTTTGATATTACATTTGCAAGATATACCACTTTTTTTTTACGGTGCTGTATATCTGTAGTCCCAGTTAAACTGTGAATTTTCATTTTCAACAATTTTCTTCCATTTATTTCATGTTCCCATCAACGTGAAGACGAAGTGATTTATAAATCACGAGAGACGTTTCTGCTGAACTTTACTATTTTTAGAATTCCGTCAATTCCTTCTGCTTTGGGAACTTATCTGGCAATAGGCGTATTTTTTTGGGAAGTGAGTATAACAAAACCAAAAGTGGGTATAACAATTTTGCATGTAAAACCAAAAGTGAGTATAACAAAACCAAAAGTGAGTATACCATTTTTGCATGTAAAAGTAAAAGTGAGCTAGCTATAGATTCCCAAAAAAATACGCCTAATATAAATAAGGCGTATTTTTTGAGAATCTATAGCCAGCTCCCTTTTACAGACAATTTTTTTATTACTATGTGCTTAATAAAAATATCACAAACTAAAGGCGTATTTTTTTGGAAAGTGAGTATAACAAAACCAAAAGTGAGTATAACAATTTTGCATGTAAAACCAAAAATGAGTATAACATAACCAAAAGTGAGTATACCAATTTTGCATGAAAAAGTAAAAGTGAGCTAGCTATAGATTCCCAAAAAAATATGCCTTAAATTATAAAAATACCTAGATTAAGATGACTTCTTTGCGTCCTCAATCCAAAAAGAAAGGGAGGGCGGGTTCAACTACAAATTTAAAATTGTGCTGCTGCTTTTTAATCATAATTTGAAGGTAAATCGAACCACTACCTGACAACCGAAAGCGGTAGCGTATTTAATAAAAGGGCAACAGGTCCGTATAGGTCCTTAGCCTCAGCTTGTTTGCGTTTTATTTTTGGCACAAAAGAAAGGGACTTACGATTTGCTAACAAACACAAACAGCTGAACTGAAAATCTTTCTCGGCAGACTTTTAGTTTCAGATGTTTGTCAGATATTGGCAAGAGATGGGGTTGTGAAAAAAAAAATTGAATGTGTAGTTAGTTCAACACACTGGTTACTCCATCGATGATGGTGTATCTACTCACCTGAAATTGAATTAAGGTTGGTCATCGACGAGATGAACTTTAACCAAAATATTTCCACTGTGATGCTACTGAGAAGGACAGGAGGGTAACACTATCCGCTCATAGAATCACTCTGATTTGTCTTTTATCGAATGCTTAAAAATCTATATTATATTTCGATAGATAGCCGATCTGTGAGTTTGGGAAGCCGTCGTTGATGCTTCATGAGTGTGTTAGCATGACCAATATTTGTATATCCTTATCTGTTATCTGGTATTTGAACAGATGTCTAATCTTATTATGGGTCAGTGCCACACAGGATTCCAAAATGTGATCTGTGGTTTCAGCGCTCTCATCGCAGAATCTGCAGAGACCTCCTTCTGATAAGCCTATTTTCCGCAGGTGTTAGTCTACAGTGTCCTGTCACCTGTGAGGATTCTGAGGTTGTTTTTGCTTAGGGCAATACATGCTCTCGCAGACATAATGCTGATTGTTTGCCTTCGATCTCGATCAGGAAAATTTTAAGTATGGCTTGAGTTGCAGTTGTTGGAGAGGTTCTCAGTGCCCCCGTGATGCTGAGATATGCTGGAATATGGAAATTCGGTCACCCAATCCATTATTCCATAAATAAGAGGATCGATTATACTACCGCAGTTTACATAATCAATGCGCGTTATATGAAACATGAGATGACTACCGGCTTCTTGAAGCAGGGCAGGGCAAACGTTCCTTTCTTTACTAATTCGTTAACGTTCTATTTCCAATGCTATTTGAGGGACTAAGAGGCGATTGCGATCCCCTTAGTATCGGTGGCGCAATGCTAGGAATTTTGAATTGTCTTGCGAAAAGTACAAAATCAGTCTTGGTCGGAATAATGCTAAGACTGCTATTTTAAACCAAGGTACCATCCACAGAGCTTTTAATGAAGAAATCTATATTTCCCTCTAAAATGTTAAGCCTAAAAAGTTTGAAACTGATCGGTCTTAGTCTTAGATCTTTTAGAGTTGAGTGCGTTTCCTTGTTTTGGGTATAAAGACTACATTTACCTTACACCAGGCACCAGGAATAGTACCAAATATGACGCAGCTTTTCAGACTACAGGACACCTTCCATTTAGGTAGTAATCCTAAATAAAATAAACAGTAGATGCAGCGCTATACGACCTATAGTCACAAACTAATGAAAGACAACATAAAAGATCATCATCCGATTTTAAAAATATGTTAAGTGCTTTTTCTTTTATTATTAGTCATAATCACTTAAATTTTTTTCATCTACCTATTTCTGCTCATTTGGTAATCGCATGAAATAAAACAGTTTCTTATATATTTTGTTTGTTTTAGTTATACACTTGAATTTTTTTTTTCTTCTTCTTTTTGTTACAATATTAATAATTAAAAAATCTTTGAAAATGTAAAATAATAAAGTTTTCTAAATCTAAGAGTTCTCAGGAAAAACAAAAGAATCTTTATTCATAAAGAATCAGTATATAGAGTTTATTTTATATAATAATAACTTACAGACATACACGCATACACACATTTTGCAATTAAAAAAAAAATAATAACGCCAACAATAATGAACAAACAAAACTTTACAGGTGTTTTTGTATTTCCTTTTAATTACAATTATTATATTTTTCTTTAACGATTTTCAGTCATTGTTCTTGGAGAAATTAAATTCAAATTTATTTATTTTTCGAAATATAGACTTTCTGTTTCTTCCTTAACATTCACAATATTTTTCTTGGAGCTTGAATGTGGAAGATTCAAGTTTTAATTCTTTATTTATTAGAATCTGTTATATATAAATATTTTGTTTAACATCTCACGAAAAGCTTTGCTGCATACAATCATACCAATTTTACTACACGTTACATCAATAGCTTGAAATATAAATATGGGATTCTCTTTAAATATACTCATATGCCTTTAGATGGGTGTATATGTATACTATTTATATAGAATTTATTTAAATCATTTTGTTTTTGTTAGATTTTCACAAATATTTGTTTCCATATAACTTTTTTATTTTCTTTAATTTGGTACGTTTATTTTTTTAACACATCAGGAAGATTTATATTGTGGGGTGGAACATACAGAATAGGTGCGTGGCTTGAAAAATACGCCAATAGGAAACTCATATTCCATTTGGGTTTAACAAAAAAAAATTGTTGCAATATTTGGGTAAAAGGCACCTGTCATGTTCAAGCCATAGCTGCATTTTTAAATATAAATTTTCAAAGAGATTACAACGGCTGAAGGAAGGAACGTTATGAAGGAACTATTTCTGAAGTTATAACGCTCATACTGAAAAATTTCATAAAGTTGTAACGAGTTGTAACAAGTGGAAGGGTACCTCAAACAACATGCAGTGCGCAACTGTAGGAAGTTTGCCAGTTAATTGCGATAACTATAATTTAATGGATTTTTTTCGACCATTATTGTCACTAGCTTAAAACAACTTAATCCTGTCAAGCATTTACTCTTTCTTTTGATTGGTTGAGTGTGAGAACCGCAAAAGGGATCTGTTCTATAAGTGCATCATGATGATATATGTAGGGTCTCTAAAGCCTAGACATAACCTTTTGTGTTGGCGCCATATGTGGGCCCATATGGATGGGCACCACGATTGCTATATCCGTATCTCTGAATTTTGTATACGCCAGTAGTACTCCCGGAAGTTCGCACGTTAAGATGTTCGCAAGAGATGGGACAGAGAAACAAGAAAATATTTACTAGACTGACCCACACAAGACAGAAATTGGAACTGCGGCTAAAAAAATAAAAGTTTTTTCTATGAAAACTAATATTCTAACACGAACTGTATATTTTCGCAGTCTATATAAATTTGTAACGCATTCCACAAATCAGCGAATAAAAAAACATTTGAACATTATAATACAAATTGCAACTGCAAACGTGAAAGCTGTCAGCTCAAATTCTATAATGTTTACGTCAAAAATAAAAAAAATGTCTGAACATTATCCCGATTGCAGTTAGCTTCCAATAGTCCTTGGCTGACAGGGTTGTGAGGACACCATAACAAGACGCTGTCTAGACACCTTAGTGGGCGATCAATGAGGGCTCCTCAGATCCTTATTTTAACTTAACTGTTCAGTCAAATATATTCAAGTGATGTGTAAAAAAGTCATGAGATTTGTGTGTTTGTGTGTGTTTGAAGTCTGAACGTTTTCCTACTAGGGAACTGTATCCGAGTTGGAGCCAATGTGGAACGTATGAATTTTTTTAGACAAAATTCACTGTAGGCGTCTTGTATAAGACTATCTCTGCAATTGTTATCTTCAATAATTTTATAAGACAGTTTTACTTTAAAGCTTACGTTTCCTAGTAAATAAATAAAACTAAATAAAAAACCTAAATCCAAACCATGTGGAAGGTATGTTTAGAAAGGAAACATTTGTGGCGAAGTGATGGATAATAACTGTGATGTGATGTATTTATTGGGTTAAGGACTATGCAGAGTAGCTTACTATCGTTGAGCTGGAAGCCGTCTCGAAGGTATCATCGACACAGGAAGAAATTAGATTCAAAAACAACATTGGACAATTATTGTATGTCCTAACAAAATTCATAACAAGATATCCCTGTTGGACTGTACAAAGGCGATGGGTATAAAATATCAATATGTAGTTCTTTATTTTGAATCGTACCGGCAAGTTGGAAGTTTGTAGAACGCACCGAATGTGTTAATTTTTGAGCACCACATGCCCCTTCATAATATACTATTCAGTTAAGAAGAAACCATAAAAACTGACTTCTTTAAACTTTCTTCAATACCAGAACAAGCAGCAAATGTTTAAGCTACCTAGTTTCAGCTACATGCAGTTTCCTATCGAATTCCACCCCTTGGTATGCCAATCTCGAACACATTACAGTTTTTGTGTTTGAGCTGGTAACAACATCCAATACACATCATATTGAACTTTTGTTCATAATCTAAGATTGGTGTTTATCGAATTTGTTTGTTGTTTAATTCTTTGTTAATCGTTTAAGTTTAGGTTTCATAATTTATATATATTTCTTTTTTAGTGTAAATTTTACAAATCTACAAACTAATATCAGTTGTTAATATTGTAATTATTATTATGTTTTGTCCGTTGTTTTAGTAAATAAAATGTTCGACGTTTCGTAAAATTTGTGTGGTAGTTTATTTTGGGTAGATTCGTGCATTAGTTTCGTGTGTGTGTGTGTGTTTGTGTTGTTTGCCCGTGTTTTGTTTCTTTAGGATTTTTATATTTTGTATGTATATGCATGGTTTTTTGTATTTTTTTTATGAATTGTGTGAGAGAGGTTGTGTTGTTGGATTTTTGTTTGCTATAATGGCGGCGGCGGCGACGGTGGTGGTGACGGCGGTTGATGGCCCTGATTTATTATTGCTGATAGTTAACATGTTTGAGTTATTACTATTTGGCATGACCATTACTTAAAACAACAGGCAAAACGTTTGCCTGCTGTACAACAGCATTTATAGCATTGATTTCCTTCTTTAGGAATGCATCTGAACGTTCGGACGCCTTATCAGCACCGATGATACGCTTACGAATGCCATCCTGTGATATGAATATCTTGTCGCTATCGCGCATTAAATCATTCTTAAACTCAACGATGCCGGACACCGTTTCAGTGACAGTCTTATCAATAAATTCCTCGATATTTTTCGTCTCCATGTCGATTTTTTCTTTTAGCTTACTAGACAAATTGTCCATTTCACACTGATCGTGTGCAACACTTATCGCAGCTAATGCTGTTGGTACACTGACTGGTTGTCTTTGGGCTATGCCCTCGATAACGAGTCGTTTGCCGGTAGTGAGAAGCGATTCAAAATCATCTGAGTTGGTCACTACCTTGCCGGACATCTCGGTTAGTTCGTGGGTGAGATCATTCTTTGTTAATTGATTATGTTGTGTTGTGTTTATATCGGTGACAAACGAGCCATTTGACGAGACTGCCTTGGGACGTTTTTCGCCACGAATAAAATTTGGCAAAATGAAAATTGTGGTCATTCCAATAATATGAAGGCACATAAAAAGTTTCAGGTACACTCTGACACTACCCTGCAATGATATGGAAAACAACGATAAGTGCACGAACGGAGAGTAATTATTGTAGAATTTTACTTACCATAAATTCAAGAAGTACAAATGGAAAAGTGGCATAACCCATAAATACGCGAGTTGTTAGACATGTTATAATGTCATAGAACATTCGTGTGAATTGAGTTCTCTGGAATCGATGGCGGAACATGCGTCTAGCCTATATATATTTCAAGTGTTTTAGATTAGATTTGGTTAAATAAAAAGTAAAGATGGACTACTTACATAACGTGCTGCTGTGACAACCATTGCACCGGTGGCAAATGTTAAATAGTATCCAGGATAGAAACCGTGCCATACAGCGCTTAGAGCAAATGTCAGCACAGTTCCGTATTTTTTTGGTACACGTTCATAGACGATTGTACGCAGCCATATATTTGTACCAATATTCCAATTGTTAATAGCATCACGGAAGTTTGATGCAAACTAGAATTTGAAAGCAAGTATATAATATGAATTAATTTGTTTTTGTTTTATGTAAAGATTCTTAATGGTAATCCCGGGCAGGGCCAATAATGTCAGCTGAGCCACTCCACCTGTTTGTAGAGCGAGCTTGGGACACTGACTTCCTGGCGAGTGGAAGAAGCTCCTTAAAAAATTATGGAGAGCAAGAAGGTTATAGCTATAGTTCTGTTGTTACGACTAAATGAACATCTGAACAAACCGAACGAGCAGGTTTCCTTTTCATGTATCGATCCCATTGTTCATTGAGTTTAAAAAGTAAGTTGACAGTGTCAACAGGAAGCGAACATGAGTAAGTCAGCGGAATTGGCAAAGCAAATTCTGCTTCTGGAATGTTATGCAGATTTGGTAAAGCAATGCAATCAGATTAAACAATAAGCTACGTTATTTAATCTGCTATGTCTAATCGGTGTTGTGCAACACTTAAAAAATCACTGTCATAATCAAGAGAAATATAGGTACTGAGGATTTTCTGCCTAATGGCACATCTACCGCTTTGTTCCATGAGAGAACAGGTCAGGGACCAATGGGCTTTTCGTAGTTAGGTACGTATTATAAAGAAAACTATTTATTTTAAGTAAACGTTCCATGATCTTACTGCCTATTCACGGCTACAAGAAACGAGCAAAGACTGAACGTGGCGCAAAATCAGATAATCTTGAGGGCTAATAGACTGGTGCATTCGGTGATCGTTGTTATGTAAAGAGCTCTATTAATGGTATTCCAATTTTTCCAAAAATTTGTAATAAGAATCCCAAATTTATATATTCAGATGACCCAGCTGATGCTACTATTTAGACATCTCTGCAAACAATACAGGCAGGTGCAAATAGAAAAATTAAACTGTGTTGCTAAACTTTCTTAATTTCTATTACTAAAAATCAAAACTTTACTTACCTCAAATGATAATACGTTTATGTTCGAAATAAGATCCCATTTGGAATTTCCATCCTTATCATAACCGGTAAATCCTAAGCCGGAATTATTACATATAGCATCGGCTAATAGCCACGCGTGATAATACTTAAAACGAATTGTGGTGGTTGCCATCATAGCACACCAAATTTTATAAACAAACGATGTATTTGATACAAATTCGGGATCTTTAAGATTTTTAATTGGATACATTTTCACGAATTTCATAAAAATGAAGGCGCACACTAAACTGCCGACCACTTTTTTTATAACCGCTTTCGTTGGCGATGGTTCAATGACGATCTTTGAGTTTCCATTATCCAAATTGCCCTGCAATGTATCAATTAATATAACCATACATCTATTTATACTATTATGCCATTGCACTTACAGTTGATGTGGGACTTTTAAGCAGATTATATCCTTCGACAAATTCAATGTAATCCCTGTAGAAAACTAATGGGCCCGCCATCAGACCTTGAAAATGCAACGTGTACGAGAAATACTCGAGTGCTGATGGAAGTTTCTGTACTGCATGATATTGTTGAGCTTTAGTCAGATCCTGCAATTGTAGGGAGAAAGTAATTTCAATGGTTTTGTGATGAAAACATTTTTAAAGAGTACAATAATTTACCTTTTGTTCTCTGATAAAACCATCATGGATACTGAATGCCAGACTTGTTACCTTTTGAGTAATTATCATTAGAGGTCCGGTTATGTCCAGCGAATATGAACCATAGTCGTAGATTTGACGATGCAAGTGTATGCAAAGTAAATATGACATGGCTACTACCATTACAGTTCTATAAAAATAAAACAGTTTCTGAGATTTAACTAAGTGAGGTTTAAGTGAAAGGGTTTCTTCTTACACTTGAACTACGGCTGGATTCTGAGTTCTTATCACAATGTAGCATACTGAAGGAAGTCCTGCGATATGAATCGCTTGTTGCCCAAAACAAAAATATCCGAAAATAAGGCCCAGTGATAGAGCATATGTGTGTCGGATACCGGAAGATACTTTGGAAGGATGTAACAACGAACGGAAGAGCGAAGCCAGGAACAGGGCAGACACTTGGCATATAAGGAAATTTATCTGTAAGCAAAGAGAAATTTATATATAAGAAGGAGTTGTTAATGTATGTTTATTTAATTTTAATTCTGTTTCTTTTTAATTATGTAATGTAATGTAATGTACATGTAATGTTTGGACACAATGGACCCAACTGCTGGTCTAAGTGAAGCTGTGGCAGCCGCCACAAGAGCACCCAATTACCTACCTACCTACCTAATGTAATGTAAAATTTAAGACGCATACCCTCGAACTGACGAGGGTAAGGCTATAGAATTCAAATCATTTTCAGATTTGCGCAGCTTTCTCAGCACTATGTGCCGTTTGGTAACAACTCTTTTGACGTGGTTGTTAAAATTTATAAAAGAAGAGAGTCTAGATCAAACCTGTGGAATTCAAGATATAATTTATTTAAAAATGTTCTTCGGGACATCCTCGAAGAAAAGTTTTTCTAGAAAGTGTGTTGATTTTTTTTAGTTGTTTTGCCACATTTTTTTTAGATATGGCACAGTTCATCAGCCTTTTACATTTGTGGTTGGACTTCTTTAGAAATTCTGAGGAGATTTTTGCCTTTATTGCACCGAACGAATGCGAATGTTTACTAAGAGTGGAAGAGAATACAGATTTGATGTTTGTAATGGGAGGGTCTAGAGGTAAAAGATTTCACCCATATTAAGCTTAAGTTTATAAGCATAAGCCTGAATCAAGCAAAAATTCCTTCTGCCTTGAAAACAGCTGTATGGTAAGGCCGATTTACAAAGGAGGAGTTAAATAATATCAGCTTAACAAACTGTAGACCAAAAATAGCTATTTTTCCGGTAGTTGAAAAATGTCTCGAAAGTGTTATCACTGAAAGAATAAATTGTTTTATTGTCAAAAATGCTCCAAGTCATAAAAAAGTCAATACACTTTTCAGAAAAACAAAAGTACAGCTAAATTGTTAGGAGAATTCGCAAATTGTGTCAACCAGAGCTTGAAAAAAGTTCAATACGTGCTGGTACTCTTTATGGATTTCAATAAGGCCTTCGATATTTTAAACCACAAAACACTTCTAAAAGCGCTTAATCGTATTCGTGTACGAGGACAAATGGCGGACTGGTACTTAGCGTATCTAGTCTAGATAGCAGGCATTTCTGCGTCAAGATAAACGACGTGCTAAATGAAAGAAATAACTAAGGTTGAATATGGTCTCCAACAGGGAACAAAACTAGACCCAATCCTGTTCATCCTGTACACTAATGAGCTTCTTCTACGTTGAGGTATACCAATTGTAATAATACTCGAAGCAACGACTTAACATTCGAGGTTATTAATGTTGAAGACATTTTAAAGATGACGCGACGCTTACCCTGGATACTACGAAGGTTTATTCGACCATTAAATCATGAGCCAGACGACGTGCCAGAGATATACTGCTAAGTCCTCTCACAAAATTTCATTCACCTAAGTCGATTCGTTTGGACGCTATCGTGTTTTCAACGGCCAGAGAGACAGACAGACAGAATGTGATCCCGATTCAGAATATATATTTATAGGGTCTCCGGTGACTCCTTCTTGGCGTTAAAAATGCAATGAAATGAAAAAGTGAATATACCTTCCAGTGGAGAGTATAAAAATGAAAAAAACAAATAAAAAACTTAATATCCTGCAGACAAGCCAAAGGCTTCGTAGATACTTATACCAATTGATAAGCAGTATGCAGTACCTACTTTAGTATTCGTTTTTATGAAAAATAAAAAAGAAGGACTGTGGTGGCGACTAAATCGATGAGTACCTGTGGAACCTATAGCATTTACCTTGTAAAGTTTGGTCATGTTATATATGCGTTTTTAAGAGTCGGCAATCATGGAGTGAAAAAAGAGCCTGCCAGAGAATTTTTTTTTTCGCCTGAATTTCAGGAATCTTCCTTTAATGGATTAAACCCCTTTACTCTGACACCCTGTATATATGTATAAGATTTGCAAAAGCAAGTGCTTAAGAACTTACATATACTATACATGGTCGTTTGGGGAAATTTTACTACTCAACCAACAAAGCAAGACGACCTACGCGCCGGTCGATTTTATTGTACTGTGACTATGAAAATCATTAATTGCATCACCTTTTGTGGAAATTGTCTGAGAGATAATTCACAAATAAATACGAGTCAACACTAAACTCACAGTACAAACGACCAGGGATCTCGGCTATAATATTTATCCACATTTGTTTTGATTAGGCACAATATCGTGTGACGATTTTCTACTCAGAATCAGCATATATGCGAGACCTTTTTACGTCAACGGCTAACTTATAACACAAACACACTGTACGTTGTACACTAATAATTTCATGATAGAATAAAGTCTATCATAATTCGTGACACATTCGAATTTTAATTAAATGTCTACACCTGCGGTATAAATAAAATAAAATTAAATAAAAATATTGACAGAAATTCGATGGCGACAGCTGGCAAAACAAAACCAAACTATAAAATGTAAGCTGCTTCGTCTATGGTATACCGGCATAACAGTTTGTATATAGTTTGCTTAAATATCCTGAAAAAAAAAAACAACATCAAACACGAATGCCAAAAGCTTCATGTTGTATGGTCTGTTATATTAGACGATGTGATATTTTAACTAACAACACATGTGTCACTTCTCCAAAGATACCCAGGTATAGGTAGGTATTCGGAAATATATAAACAGGAACCCCCAAAGCTAAGCACACACACTCTCGCACAGCATTACAACGTCATAGTTAACGATATTCTTTCTTGGAATTCGAACCAACATCATTATTTATTATCCGATAAAATAGTATACATACATATGTACATATTTTGCCATTGGTTATGCCGGGCCGGGCTCGCATACCTTGGAGAAGATTTTAAATAATAAAATTGATGTCACTTGTGAGTGACCTTGACTATTTCTCATCTGAATGGGTCTTTTGCATATAATTTCTGGTTTGAAGATTAGAAACTGTTGATTTAGCTACGATGATGAGTTATTTGATGCGTACATTTTTAATAATGTGTTTCGTGTTTCTTTTTTTTAACAATAAGACAAATAGACCGATCCTTGGGATAATTTTTCTGAGGAATTTTGTCATGACCAAATCGAATGTTTGATTTCAAGGTCACAATTGGGAAAAGTTAAAAATAAAATGCATTCAGCCATTGTAAATCATTACAAGAATGTTGAGTATTTTGCCGTAGATATGTTTTATAAGCTATACTCAAAAGGGTAGTTACTTAGGTACCTACCCATTATGAAACTGTCATAATGGTTGAAATGAAAACATTGATGAAACAACAGGTAGTGTTGAGAATCACGGCAACATCGGCGACATTGGCGCTATTGAGCAGTAGATGGCGCACACTTATAATTACCTACTTGAATTGATTCACTTGAAATGTCAAAAAATTATTTTTTTTCTATTAAAGCAGCGAAAGCGCATGGTCATAAGTTAACCTTTTGAAATTTGAAATATATAATTCTGCTAAATAGCTTCTAAAAATAACATTGTTTAATCCAAAGACGAAACTAAACGTAAGAATTATCATATTAGAAACAAAAAGATATTGAATTTATGTACCTTCTTAGGAAATTTTAGCATTTAATAAAGTGCTCAAAATTCGGAAATTTCTATACTTCATTTGGATCTAACAATCTAAAATTTCGTTTAACGAATTTTCATCAATCAAGATCAACTACACTAGAAGATCATCAATATTAAGCGTTCGAGACGCCTTAGAATTATAATTCAACTCAAATTCAATTTACCTAGTAACGGAGCACGTGCATAACCTACACCTAGCCAATCGTAGAACCAGGTGAGTACCTTTTGATTTTCCCTTACCTGTGCCTTCATAAAACCAGCAAATGCAACGTACCCCGCCGCAATCACGTCGTGTTGACGATTTAGTCGTCAGTATTGGTCAAATATTACCTCCAATTCCATCACCGAGTGCGCTACCGATTGCACCACTGATAGCACCACCAGTTGTACCGACAATTGCACCCCCAATTGTACCCCAAATCGCTCCTCCAATCATACCACCAACTGCATCACCACCGCCTCAGCAAGGTGCACCACAGGTCCGCATTCCAGAACAAGCTGGTTATCTGCCAGGTATTTCTTCATCGAACGTTAGTCCTCACCAAACTTTGGCCCATCAATCATCTGGGATGAATCAGAGACCTCAAAAGGCGATGTCAATAACATCAAAAGCTTCTTCACGCAGAAGAGCCTCCCTTCAACTGAAACGTCTCGAAGAAGAACGACTCCTGCACGAAAAGTATCTTTCGAAGAAATATCAAATTCTTGAGGACAACCTTTCTGAAGACGATGACGACCTTGACGATGATACCAACGGGAACGCAGAAGAACTCCCCACAACCTCGAAAAACCACGTGGAAGACTGGTTAAAAACGCAAAGCAAACAAAAAAATGCAACTTTCATTCCAGATTTGCCTAATAATAGCACAATAAATAATAACTGGCTAGGTCTTAGTGTTAAACAACACGCCGATAACACTTTATTGCACACAAATAATGAAAGAAGGCAATTTATTCCTCAGTCTAATAATATTAATCCAATCCAACAAGAAGTCTTAAATGATTTCCAAGATGCTCCCACGTTGACACGGCGGCAGTTGGCAGCCAGACAATCGACACCAAAAGATCTCCCACGATTTAATGGCGATCCCGAGGACTGGGCTTTATTCATCAGCTGCTTTGAGAGCAGCACCAGGATGTGTGGATTTTCAGCAGAAGAAAATCTTGGACGTCTAAGAGCGAGCTTGAGAGGGAAAGCACTTGATGCAGTTCGCAGCCGGCTGTCACAACCCGGTCAAGTGGACAGAATTATAAGTACACTACAAATGATGTTCGGGCGCCCTGAAATCATAATAAACACGTTACTTAGTAAACTTAAAAACGAACCGCATCCTAAAGCAGATAAACTAGAATCAATTCTAAAATATTCACTTGAAGTTGAAAACATCTGTGCCACAATGGAAGTGTCTGGTTGTTCATCGCATTTAAACAACCCAATATTACTGCAGGAGTTAGTTGAGAGACTTCCTCCCACTCTTCGTCTGAACTGGTCTATATACAAACAGACACTTCCCGTCATTAACATTTCTCAATTTAGCACCTGGTTGTTCGAAGTCGGCCGAGCGGCAAATGATGTCACATTTTCAAGTCATTCATGGCAAGAACAAAAACCACGACAAGAGCGATCGCACGTGAATATCCACAATGAAGTAATTTCTAAAAAATGTAAAGTATGCGATAAAAACTGTACTTCAGTGGCTAAATGTCAGATGTTCCTTGACTACACAGTACAGCAACGATGGGATATTGTAAAAGAAAAACATCTCTGCCGAACATGTCTTCGTCGCCATAACAACAAATGCCAGTCGAGCCAGCTGTGTGGAGAAAATAACTGCGTCTATCGTCACCATAAGCTCCTTCACAATTTTTCATATAATCGTACGAATACGAATACACACGAAAACAATGTTGATAACTCACTTACGTCAGAGAAGACTACAGTTTCCCCAACTCAGAATGCTCCGAATGCTCCGAATGCTCCGAATTCAAGCCCCTCCACCAACATGCCTGCAAATAATCAACAAACTATAACACCATCCACTTCCATCGCAACACCAACACCCTCGAATTGTCACACTCACTTGAATGAGAATGCAATCCTCTTCAGAGTATTGCCCATCACCTTGTACGGAAAAGGTACACAAGTAGAAACCTTTGCATTCCTTGACGACGGATCGTCTACTTCGTTGATAGAATCGCAGTTAGCTGATGACCTACAATTGAAAGGGGAAAATATACCGTTGCACTTAAAGTGGACTTCGAACGTTGTTCGCGAAGAATTAAATTCAAGAAAGGTCGATGTGGATATTTCTGGAGGAAATCTTAAGCATAAATTCTTGATTGAAGGTGTGCGAACGGTAGACGATTTGGATTTACCCCAGCAAACCATAAACGCAACAGATTTAAGCGAACGTTATACGCATTTAAAGGGTATTCCACTTATGTCATTCGTTAATGCAAAACCTCGTATTTTAATAGGTTTAAAGCATTGGAATTTGGGAGTTCCACTTCGAACGAAAGAAGGAAATGCAAACGAGCCTGTCGCCACCAAGACGCGCTTAGGGTGGGTAGTTTTCGGCCCATGTGACATAGCTGCAATCAAGAATTTAAGTTTAAATTATCAATTGGACATTTGCCCGTGCCGCACTGGTGATGATTCGCGCTTGAACGATTGTGTGAAAGATTACTTCGCAGTTGAAAGTATGGGAACGAAGAAGATCTTACTCATGTCGTCAGAAGAGAATAGAGCTCAGAAAATACTCGATACTCATTCCAGAAGAATTGAAGATAACTTCGAGATTCCATTGCTTTGGAAAAACGAATTTGTTAAAATGCCTGAAAGTGAAACTTATGCATATAAGCGTCTGCAGTGTTTAGAGCGTCGGTTGGTAAGAGAGCCACATGTTCGAATATTAATAACTAATTTAATCGAAGATTACATTAAGAAAGGTTACGCTCGGAAGATCGATTCTAAATCTGAAAAAACAGCAAAGACGTGGTATTTACCAATTTTCCCTGTGTTCAACCCGAACAAACCGAACAAATTACGCATCGTGTGGGATGCAGCAGCTAAGGTCAATGGAGTTTCGCTCAATTCGGTTTTGTTGACTGGTCCCGATATAACCTCTCCTCTGCTTGGAACTTTGTTTCGTTTTAGAGAACGAAGGGTAGGTCTGTGTGCGGACATTAAAGAAATGTTCCACCAGATCCGAATTAAAGGTGACGACCAGGAAGCACAACGATTCCTTTGGCGAAATGCTGAAACCAACGAAGTCGAAACATATATTCTTCAAGTCATGTCCTTTGGTTCGACGTCTTCGCCTTTCTGCGCACAATACATTAAAAATCGAAACGCGGACGAATATAACCTTCGATTCCCTGATGCTGCTAAGGCTATAATCAGAGATCACTACGTCGATGATTTCATTGCTAGTTATGATAGCGAAATAGAAGCAGCGATAATCGCCAAGGATGTTATTTATGTGCATAGCAAAGGTGGATTTGAGATACGAAACTTTCGATCAAATTCTCAAAGTTTATTGGACAAATTGAAGTGTCACACAGCTGATAACTTCGCCATTGTATCCTTGTCGAACGCTGAAAAGGTTCTGGGCCTATGGTGGTCCCCAGTCGATGATGAGTGGTTCTTTATATTCAATAGCGATCGAATGAGTCCCGAAGTAGTAACCGGTAAGCAGAAACCAACAAAAAGGGAAGTTCTTCAATTTTTAATGAGAATTTATGATCCATTGGGACTTATTGCTAACATTCTGGTAAACATAAAAATTTTACTGCAGTCGATTTGGAGATCTGGTATTAACTGGGACGAGAAAATAAAAACTGAGCATTTCGACATTTGGAATAAATGGCTGCGACTACTACCTGAGATAAACAATATAAAAATTCCTCGGAGGTATCTAACGGTGCTAAACTTTGCCGATGCGGATAGTGTAGAGCTACACATATTCTGTGATGCGAGTGAAGAGGCTATGGCTGCGGTCGCGTATATTCGAGTTGCATGTGGAGAAGAAGTCGAATGTCGTTTAATAGCAGCAAAAACCAAAGTAGCACCTTTGCGTCACATATCAATTCCACGAATGGAGCTTGAAGCTGCAGTTCTTGGGAGCAGATTGGCAACTACAATTATCGAAAGCCACTCCATTAAGTTCACACGGGTAGTATACTGGACTGATTCTAAAACCGTCATTTACTGGATAAGGTCACCAAGTCGCAAATTTCAGCAGTTTGTTTCGTTGAGGATTGGCGAAATAATTGAAAACACTCATGCTGAATCCTGGAGATGGGTTCCATCTAAGCTTAATGTAGCAGATGAAGCTACAAAGACCCGAATGAATTTCGACTTCTCATCGCAAAGCCCGTGGAACAGAGGTCCAGATTTTCTGTGGTCAAATGAGCAGTTGTGGCCAAAGTGTGAACTTGATTATATCTCTCCAGGAGATGAAGTAGCTGAACACCATCATCATTCCGCTACAGATGCCTGCCAACCATGGATAATTGATTTTCATAAGTTTTCAAAGTGGAGAAAGATACTTAATACCATGGCAAGAGCTTACCTCTTTATTGATTGGTACTTTAATCGAAACTCAGTCCGTAGACTACAACATTTCATCGAGAATGCAGAGCGTTGTTTGTGGAGGCGAGCACAGAGCGAGGTATTCGGTGAGGAGATCCGCCTTCTTAATGCATCGCGTGTTGGTGACGGAGTCTTTCTTCCAAAGACAAGTTCGCTATATAAACTATCACCGTATTTGGATGAAAATAATGTGCTGAGAATTTCCGGAAGAATAGATGCAGCAGTCGGAGTTGACTGGGGAACAAAAAGGCCGGTTGTACTTCCAAAGGGTCACCATATAACATTCTTAATTCTCGACCACTACCACCGGAAATTTAAGCACCAGTATAATGAAACAGTTGTGAACGAGGTTCGTCAGCGATTTTACATTTCCAATTTGCGTGTAATGGTTAAAAATGTACAACGCAAGTGTCAGGAGTGTCGCAATAAAAGAGCTGAACCAGCAATACCTGTAATGAGCGAGCTGCCACTTGCAAGGCTTAAAACGTTTACTAAGCCTTTTTCCTACGTTGGTATTGATTATTTTGGACCAATGGTCGTAGCAGTGGGGCGAAGAATGGAAAAAAGATGGGGTGTACTTTTTACCTGCCTTACGGTAAGAGCGATTCATGTGGAAGTTGCCCATTCTCTATCCACCAGTTCCTGCATCCAAGCCTTGAAACGATTTGTCTCCAGAAGAGGTACTCCAATACAAATCTATACTGACAACGGTACCAACTTTCGGGGAGCAAGTCGAGAATTGCGAGCAGCTGTTGAACAAATTAATGGTAAAGAACTGGTTGAAGGTATAGGTGAGGGAAGGGTCAAATGGTCATTCATTCCTCCAGCAGCTCCACATATGGGTGGATGCTGGGAGCGATTGGTTCGATCGGTGAAGCAAACGCTTTCACAAATAAATCATACAAGGAATCCGAGTGATGAGGTGCTGCAGACAATGATGGCCGAAGTTGAAGGCATAATCAACTCTCGTCCATTAACTTATGTTCCAGTGTCTTCTGAAGATGACGAAGCCCTAACTCCTAACCATTTTTTGTTGGGTTCCTCGAACGGATCAAAGCCGTTAGGAGTGTACAACGATGACGGCGTTATTTTAAAACAAAATTGGATGATGGCTGAGCAGTTTAGCAACTCTTTCTGGCGAAGATGGATTCGTGAGTATCTACCCAATTTAACAAGAAGAACGAAGTGGTTCCAGCATTCGAAGCCTATCTCTGTGAACGATATAGTCATTGTAGTCGATGAAAAGAGCGCCAAAAACGAGTGGCCTAAAGGACGTGTGTTAGAGCTTAACACCAGTCGGGATGGAAAAATAAGAAGTGTCGTCATTCAGACGAAAACTGGAGTCTATGTTCGGCCTGTCTCAAAACTGGCAGTACTTGATGTATCCGATTCTACAGTTTCAGGTAAGCCGGACCAACACTCCATCTTACCGGGGGGGAATGTTGAGAATCACGGCAACATCGGCGACATTGGCGCTATTGAGCAGTAGATGGCGCACACTTATAATTACCTACTTGAATTGATTCACTTGAAATGTCAAAAAATTATTTTTTTTCTATTAAAGCAGCGAAAGCGCATGGTCATAAGTTAACCTTTTGAAATTTGAAATATATAATTCTGCTAAATAGCTTCTAAAAATAACATTGTTTAATCCAAAGACGAAACTAAACGTAAGAATTATCATATTAGAAACAAAAAGATATTGAATTTATGTACCTTCTTAGGAAATTTTAGCATTTAATAAAGTGCTCAAAATTCGGAAATTTCTATACTTCATTTGGATCTAACAGGTAGTAATGGTAGTAATCCGCCTTTTTGTACAAACATTTTGCTCATTTGCATTTTCAGGTATCTACCAAACTATTCATAATATATGTGCTCCTAAGTGTACCTTCTGTTCCCTGGGTAAAAAAACCGTAACACCCTGTTCACACTGAGCCGAAAACACTTGAAAATTTCATCGAAATCACAAGTTTTTCCATACATATTCCAGTTTTGAAATTTAGTTTTCGATTAAAACACCACGAAAACAACCTCAAATCGGTTGTTGAAGCAGACACACCTTTTGCAACATTCAGCGAGTTCAGCAAAACTCAAAAACTGCTGACAGGACAGGCTTTCACTCAGTGCTGCCGTTTCTACTATTTTGTTTACTAATGTGGAATCTCTTGTTATCTTTGCAGCAAAAATGCAGATTTTCTTGAATTCTAGAAGGCAGCACTGCCTGTCATAACTAAATGGCTATTTTCTGATTTTGATCGTTTTTTATGTTATTTGATGTTTTCAACCATAAATAAACGATTATCAAATATGTATGTATAAATACGAGCGAGTCACTAAAAGAAAAGTCTAGTCGACAGAAACAGTTCATATAGCTAGTTTCACAGCTACTTAATTGAAACGTCAAACGAAAACCTAGTTGGATGAATTTTCGTAAATTTTGCGGAAAACTCAGTTTTCAGTGCAGGGTTAATAGGATATAAAATTCTAATTTGAAAACAAAAATATTTTTTAAAGAGTAGAAAGCACAATAGGTACTGGCTGAGTGCTATT
Organism: Cheilosia scutellata; assembly: GCA_955612985.1. Taxonomy (NCBI): domain Eukaryota; kingdom Metazoa; phylum Arthropoda; class Insecta; order Diptera; family Syrphidae; genus Cheilosia; species Cheilosia scutellata. The sequence continues at coordinate 44,336,366 of OY015314.1, forward strand.
CTCGTTGTTAACTAAATTGGCAAGTATCACTATTATTTGACAGATAAAAAGGAGCCCAATTTAAAAACGCAGCAATGATTTTGAGTTGTGTCACTTTTTGTTCTTATGCATCTACACAGAAATATTATTTCAAGTGAACATAGGAACCAGCATTAGTAATAAAAATGTGTCCAAGTTCCCAAAGTATAACTAAATGCGGGTTTTGTTTTAAAATGTGTGTTTGCTTTAACAAAGTTATCTTTTTCAGTAGGTTTCGTGTTTCGAGGATGTTTCATCGGAAACTACAATTAACAAGAGGTTTCGAAAACTGAAAAATGTTTTGGAATCCTTCTGTTTTGATGATAGTTTCGGATGTTTGCGCGGAAACTTAGTTGCTGATTCACTGTAAGCCACTACGTTATATTGCACCAGGGGTACATGGATGAATTCAACTTTGTGACTTTTAGCGTGATAGCAAGGTCAATAATTATGAAACTACTCGTTAGTTTGTGTTGCTAACAATTTTAATACCTGATGGAGTATTTACCGAGCAACCTTTTATTTTCGAATTAGCAATTCCATTGTTAGTGTTCCTATATGCCTGTTGATTATTTCTTCCCTCAAACAATTAGACCGCGGCTCAGGTGGCGCACGCAAGTGGAAGGGGACCTTAACCAACATGGCGTGCGAAACTGGAGACAGCTGTCCAAAGATTGTGCTGGCTAGAGAAGCTTGTTGGTTGATGCCCAGGTCCACCCCGGACTGTAGCGCCACCTTAAGTAAGTATAAGTAAGATCCAAAATGTTTTCCCTTTTATTAATTGTTTTGATGAAAAACAATTAATCAAATTTGAAAATTATTAATCTTAATTTAAATATATGTAGAATCTTCGTTAATATTCATTCTTCCTCGGATATCGGTAGGATTTCGTTAATGATCCCAGAGCTTTTCTAAACAACGTCTCTTCTTTTCGGAATTTTTTTAAAATTACATTTATTATTTTATTTTTTCAATCTCTTATCAATCTCGAACAATCACATTGCCAGCTCTGATTTCATTTAGGTAACTGATAATACAGTAAACCTAACGTTCTAATGTACAGTAGAATGCTGTACTATCTGAACCATTCTTCGACACGGCCGTCCTGACATGTCACATGTCCTCATGTGACTTGTGTTAATAGAAAACAAAACAATAAATTGTTGGTATTTGTCTCACTCGGCCATTACTGACAAATTAATAGCAAATAATTTTTCTAATTACATCTTCAAAGATAACATTCATTATTAAACTAGTATGCAAATATCTAAACTCAAATTTAGTTCTTCATAACTTCCCTTGAAACAACTGTTGGGAAACAAATGTCACACATATTTCTGAAAAGTATCAACTACCAACGGGTACTTAACATGTCATCGAGTGTTCTTTATCACTTCCATCTATAGTGATAATAGACATTACATAATTCAGCTCTCCTAAACACTTCCATCCAGTGATAGAAAACAACAGTACTTCCATCCACTACCCATTACCACTTCCACCCAGTGATATAAAACAACAGTACTTCCATCCAGTACTCATTACCACTTCCATTCAGTGATATAAAACTACAGTACTTACATCCAGTACTCATTACCACTTCCATCCAGTGATAGAAACCAACAGTACTTCCATCCAGTACTCATTACCACTTCCATCCAGTGATAGAAAACAACAGTACTTACATCCAGTACTCATTACCACTTCCATCCAGTGATAGAAACCAACAGTACTTCCATCCAGTACTCATTACCACTTCCATCCAGTGATAGAAAACAACAGTACTTCCATCCAGTACTCATTACCACTTCCATCCAGTGATAGTATACCAAATACAAACCATATACCACAAAAAGTCAAACGTATACCGCTCACTCACGGTCTACATTGAAGAGATTCCGATTTCTAACGAGCTACGGTTACGTATTAACTAAATGCAGTGAATATGTCCTTAAATGCAGTCCAAGTCATCCCGGAAATCAATACCATAGACAGACAAACCGACGCTTGTACTTTTAGAGCACGGCTAAGCATAATCCTTTAAGCAGCACCTCGCAGCAGTTAATCTGACATACACATACACAATACACATGTTTGCAGTCGACAACCAAGCACGAGCATCGTTCGCTAAGTCTTGTCAGGATCAAATTTAGGCAACTGCCTATTACTATCAGTCGTCTTACACTTACACTTACATTCACTATTTTCAGAATATTGTTGCCGTTCACCGCGGATTGTAACGCCGCGCCGGCAGAATTATTGTTATCTTCCTCGTCTTGCGGGGGAAATAATCCCACTTCTGATGTAGAATCTTCGTTAATATTCATTCTTCCTCGGATATCGGTAGGATTTCGTTAATGATCCCAGAGCTTTTCTAAACAACGTCTCTTCTTTTCGGAATTTTTTTAAAATTACATTTATTATTTTATTTTTTCAATCTCTTATCAATCTCGAACAATCACATTGCCAGCTCTGATTTCATTTAGGTAACTGATAATACAGTAAACCTAACGTTCTAATGTACAGTAGAATGCTGTACTATCTGAACCATTCTTCGACATATATAATTCTTCTGTACGTGTTTGTAACCGAACTTCTCCTAAACGACTGGACCGATTTTAATGAAATTTTGTGTGTGTGTTTAAATGGGTCTAAGGATGGTTTAGATTTACAATTGGACCCGGTAGATGGCGAGGCGATCCGATTCCACAAATTTTCAAATAATAAACACTCAACAATAAAACAAAATTTAAAAAGCAAGAATAAGCTCATGAATAAAATTTCAAATAATATACACTCAACAAAAAAAATAAAAAATCATGAATAAAATTTAAAATAAAATTTCGCAGAACAATTGACGGACAACGAAAATGTACGAGCAGGCAAAACAACGTTTGCCGGGCCCGCTAAATAAAAAAAAGTTCCATTTTCACGAAGTATATGAGATTGTATAACTTTTATCAGTTTTTTGCGAAAAGTATGGAGTTTTTGTTGGGCAGCACGTAATGGTTATATTGAAAGGCTAAGACTAGCATAAATATTCCTAAATGTTTTCCTTTAATGACTGCATACTCCCACACATCATTATAACATATTTACATTTTTGTTATTTTCTGAACGCTGGGTCGCACGAAACTTTCTCGTTTATTGCGAATCTCGCAGAATTTCAGAGTCATTTCATAAAATTTTACGCAAAATTCCAAATTTTCCAAACTTTCAAATTGCACCCCGAAGTGACACTTGAAGGAGGCAAGTAGGCGATGAATTTCGAATTATATTGCCACTGAAGTTTTGAGCTTTGCAAAAATATACCGGGTGTGAATACAGATCGGGATTTGGGTCATTTTTGAGAAATATTTATAAAACGGCTATATTCGAGTTTTCTGAGAAAAACTAAGTACGTGATCTGATCATGTTTAGAATGCTTATGTTGTCTTAAATATGTATTTTGGTTCAAATCGTTAGAGTCGTTTTCGAAAAAATCTAAGTTGTTTAATATTTCGTAAAATTTTTATATGGGAAGTACCGTTAATATTAGGGCTAGCATGGAACAAAAAAAAAACGCCTCCTAGCGCGAAGCCCACAAACTCTAAATACGAAGATTGAAACAAATCCGTCCAAGCGTTTAGATTCCCCAGGGGTAAGACAGACAGACATACGGACGGACAGAATTGCGGGACCCACTTTTTTGAGTTTCCCTATCATCGTAATATCAGAATTGATCAAAACCTCGAGTTCGAAATTTTGTACGAAAACAATATCTTTCTCTTAGTACTACGTAGGTATACGAGAAAGTTAAAAAGGAAATTTCCCACGATATTAAAACACTGTCTAACCATAACATGGTTTACAGCGAGTACATCATTTTGTGGAGCTTGGAGCAAACAAATTTTGTCTCAATTATTGCCTGTTAAATATGTTAACTTATTACAACAAAAACATGGTATCTGAAAACACTGCCACATTTCATTACCTTTGGATATGACAAGGAGCGCTCTCCTTTCGTGTTCGAATTGGAACTTCACAAACAATCATAAGACTTTTGACCGACCCTAAATTCGTTCGTCAATAGGCTTATGAAGTTTTTAGTTTCTTTCAGGATTCAGGAGGTCGGGGTTAATTAATTAGTTTAACAATTTAACCAATATTTGTCCTTTGGTTTAAGATTATATTATTACATTCATTATTGACATTTCGGCTTTGTCTAATAATTCATCTACATTATAAATAGTAAGTACTACTTTGAAGGCAGACAACAAACAAAATGTCTACAATGCAGATGTAAGGTCTATCAAACTGATTTTCAAGTGATAACAATTATAATTGTATGTAAATTAAAATCAAGTATTAATCGCATTTTCTTCCTCATCCAATGTAATTGTTTTGAAAATAAATAATGCGTTTAATAAAGCAACCTACAAAAACAACTGCTACATTTCGGCGATACATGCTGATAGCGTGATAGCGTGCGTTTTACAAGCATTGACCTAAATGATTAATATTTTAAGAACGCACAAAATTCTGTACTAAGCCTCTTTGTTTCACGACCAAGCGCGCTAACTACGCGTCAATCGCGGAATATAATAAATATGGTAACCTATCCGAAAAGTAAAAAAATATTATCAATAGCAAATTTGCGTTTAAAGGACCTTAACAATTGTTTTTATTTTATCGGTTCGAAAGTAGAAAAAAAAACTGTCCCATTGTGACACTGAAGAGGAGACACTTAAACACCCTGATAGTAAACTGCTTACAAAAGATGCTTTTTGTGTCAAGTTACTCCCATACGGAGGCAAAGTGAAGGAAAATTGTTTTGTAATTAAGGTAATTTAAGACTCATCACTTTAAACTAGAGTGAGTTGCTGCATATTCAAAACGAGGTATGGGGATTTTAAAGGCAATAGGGCACGTTTATACAAAGAGACGCAAAAGTCATAACCCTATCGGAAGATGCTATAATTTTTGCAAAGGGAGGCAAACGTCAATTCTACTTTGACATTTATGAAGGAAAGAGATTTAAAATACACAACAAGACATGAATCGCTATACTGCAAGGAATGCGGAATAATTGTTTTTATTTTTTACGGAATAATTCTTGAGTGGCGTTGGAGCAGTGTGAATTTCGGCGCAAATTTCCCGGTCTTCCGACAACAAATGGACAAACACTACGACGCTTAGCCGCTCGTCTAGAAGAGTATGGGATAACAGGAGGTGCTGCTAGGTCTAGCCGGAGCAGCCGTTCCGCTCAAAATATCGCAGCGGTCGGTGGTTGAAAATGTCGCAAAGGACCCCGGACCACGGAGTATCGAACAGACGACGTGCTATGAGATACAGAGTTATGCTCAACGATTTTCTGCTTCCTCAATTCGATGAATTGGGAATGGAGAATGGCGGGAATTGTGGTTCCAACAAGATGGAGTCACGGCGCACAGTGGGGCGCTTTGTATGGGGGAGCGGAAAAAATCTGAACTAATAAACTTAGAGCAATGAAATTGTGCACACCTATTTGGATCGGGCAAACACACAATTTGAAAAAAAAAAAAAAAAAAAAATTGAGGTTGGAAAAATGAGGTTGAACTAAAAATTGAATATCTCAGCCCTCCCTCAACGGATTAATTTTATTTTGCATTTAACTGAAAGTCCTATATTTCTTCTTAAAATAAAGTCCGGGTTGAGTTCTTTCCAATTATTAGATATTAGAAAAGAAATTCTTACTTTTGTAACATTACCAAAGTCAAAACCGTGTTTTTTTAGTCTAAACCAGCGATACTAATTTATACACTACGTTCAAAGTGGTCTCAAAGGGGCTCCAATTCTTTCAAAAAGAGTTAGCTGAATACTGTAGCTTTCTAATAAATGTAACCACTAGACGAAGCTTAGTGGAGCTAAAACTGTAGCTCAAGGGAAAGAACAGTAAAGTATTAATTTTAGGGCACTTGGTACTAACCCTTATATTTTGTATTTTTTTTTTTTCTTTCGGAAGCTGAAGATAGATATTATTCATTAAAGAAATTAAGTTTTAGCAAACGGTTATAAAAATGCTACTTTTCTTGTCAAAGAGTTATTGCAAGAAAATACATGAAATCTAAAACTAAAAGAAAGGGAAATTCTTTGACATAAATTTCTCAAATTTTGGTAAAACATAGAACAGATATATATCTTTAAAAAAAAAAAATCAATATTACGAATTTAATTTTTAGCATTTATTTCCGCATTTTCCCCACTGTGCGGCGCACACTACAGTAGTCACAACCGAAATTCTGAGGGCTACATTTCCGAGTCGCCTAATCTCTTATTTTGGCAATTTGCACTGGCCGACAAAATCGTCTGATTTACCCAGACTACTTTTTGTAGGGTTTTTGTAAGCATCAGACTCTTAAAACCCTCAAAGAGAGTATCCATCAAGAATGCGAGGATCTATCGTCGGAAGTTCTGGCAAGAGTGATGGAATTATGGCATAAATCGGGCCCAAATGGACATCAATTCTGGTTGCGGCGGCAACTTAGCCGATATTATTTTCTCGACTTAAAGAAAAAAAAAATCTAAGACATCAAATAAACATAATCCAAAAGTAGAACCAAAGTTTTTCATTCATAAAAAAAAATTGGTAGAGTTAAAGTCTGGCGATGCCTAACAGTGTTGCAACACTCTACACATCAATCGTGTTTATTTTACCTATACGAGCTAACCCAGTATTAGGTCTTACTCATCCGGACATGGATTTGATAAATTGTAAGCCAAGAGGGTAATTATCTAGTGTCAACATGCAACAGCCGCCATGACATTGGATACAAGGTACTGTCTATCTGCGGGATTTAGAGCAGAAAAGGAAAAGCAATTATTACGAGCTGTGTAGGGACAGCGACATCTACTTGGCCAGAAAAGTGTAAATGAGTTGTCGAAAATGGATAGGATATTTTCTAGATAATCCCGCTAACTGGAGATGCCTATTGGTGTAGTTTCAGGTCTACCTCACAATTTAGCGCCACCTACGTAAAGGAAATACAAGCTGACGACATTGAAGTTTTAATTTCTTTAGTATTCACGTTGAGAGCTTGTACGTTCTAGGAGGCATAGTCCATACGGTAACCATGCATATATGGCGTAGTCTTGTGTTTAAAATTACGCCACTATTGCTTTGCAAATTAGTACGTCACAATTGACATTTCTGTCTATCATAAGATGACATTTACCCCATTCAAAGTTAGTTTTGGTTTGCAAAATCATAAGTCTCGGTAAACGTCGAGTAAACAGCGTACCTAGAGCAGATGTGGTAGTCCTGAACTGAAGATGTAGCCTCACTAACATGGTCGAGCTTTACATGACATATAACTTACGTTATTATTCGTAACTACATACGTATGCCTGTTTTTTTTTGTGATATTAAAGTTATTGTTTATCAAGTGTAAAAGGACACATTTCTTCAGGACTTCCTTATCATATCAATCGGCATTGTAAAGATGTTAAAGTTCACATACGACACTCATCAAAAGAAAACTCATCTCACAAAGTAATCAATTCTAGAATTTGCAAAATATAATTAACCTTTCTGACAGCTGATACAAAGTCAATGGCCATACATAAAAAACAAAAGTGTAACACTGAACCTATCATCCACCATAGTCGTGATAAGCACTTCCGTTTACAATGATAATGATAAGACAGAGCATACACAATTTTCTTGCCAAATACATATTTACAAATAGAACAATTAGAAAGGGGAAAATTAACTGCCAAAACAACTGAAATAGGTTTTCGATCGTTTGACCTGTTACCAAACATATTGACAATTGACCCAATCGATAATGCTGCCAAATCATACACACATGCACTGTTGTTGGTTGCTTGGTAATGACATTCGTTTCTCGATTTTAATTTATATCTAAAAAAAAGTCAATATCCCAAACGTTGGCAGACTGTTCAATTCAGTACTATTTGCATTGAGTGGAATGGCGTATAGTTATTCAAAATGCTCTGACATAAAAATAAATTCAAACGTATACCTAGTCGAATTTGTTTTAGTAGCAGGGAACATCAAAGAAGATGTGATTATGTACATATATATATATCAGCAAAATGGAAGATATTACATTGAGAGATGTTTATGTTAGAAAAAAAAAAAAAACAGACAATGGATAAGTTCCAATTGTTCCGCAACATTACATATTATGACTCTTGTCAGTTTCTCATGGCATTATCCCGCCAATCGTATAGACTTTGATTTTCTTAACCTTCAACTCTCTCCTATACAAATGGTATATTATTCGAAGGATGAGATTTCGTAGACATCTTTACAAATGCACGTGCATGGTTCGCGATTGCAGATAATCCATACTATGTTGGTCCGTCCATAACGATTTATAGATGTGTTGCCCAATTAGTCTGTAGGGTGGGTCGTGGCAAGTGGGGAGATGTAAGGAGTAAGGGAGGGGTAAGGTATGGGGGCTCTCTAGAACTACTCGGCCGATTTTAAAAATTCTTTCAGCATTGTCATGGTGATCTGATTTTAATGATTTTTATTCTGATTTATAAATTTGTTGCCCATTTAAGTTGGTGACACCCTCGGGATTAGTATTTTTTACTTAGGCACGCGAGGAGAGACCGATTTTAAAATTTATTTTAGCATTGCAATGATGACAATTACTGGATTAGTATATGTTTCTTAATGGTGTTATTACACGCGAGCAGAGGCGCGAGCATAGTCCAAATTACTACATATATGAAATACAACGTATGTAAGTTCCTTTGTTCCTCAATAATTCAAGAACCATTGACACAATTTTCCTGATTTTTCAACTTATAAAAACTTCTTACCAGAAGTTCGAAAAGTTGCCATACACCAATACTTCTCCATAACAAACAACAGAAGAAGGAAAGAGACTGCGGAAATTTCATTATTTTAATATAGTAGCTTGTTGAAATGCTTACCCTTTCCCCTTTTATCCATTGCTAAAGAGAAGCAATACGCAATACTAATTCCATATAGACGGAATGGGGAAACGATTGAAGATCGTTGTTTGCTGAAATTCTAAATTGTCGATGTGACTTGTGGTGTTCGCCCACCTGGCACACAGGACCTATATACATGAAATCCGTTGAAGAATTTTGCTTTAGAATGAGTCCAGTATCAGCTCTTCCTTTCTGCTTATCGTCCAGAACTCGGCGATAGAACTACCAGGATAAGGATTTTGTAAAGCATATACTTGTGGTCCTTCTAGTTAGGAATTTTGAACCCAATTGTTTTGCCAGACCGAAGAAGCTGCGGTTTCCTAGGGCGCCATTCGTGGAGTTCACATTTACACATTTAGGTAAACTCCTTCGCAATTTATGGACCCCAATTTCGGGAATGTCTCGTTCTAAAATCGGAGACGTTTCAGTCTAATATCCTCGACATCGCCATTAACAAATGCTAAGAGAATGGGCTCCTGAAAGAGCAATTTAATAGACGATTTAATATTTGCTTGTCGACTTTTGTAACGCACATCGGCTTGTCTTGGAGTGGACTTTATTTCCGCGCTAAAGATATTATAAGTGCGTCCCTATGAACTAATAACCAAATTAACCATTTCATGTTGCAAATACGATTAGCTGAAATTTGTAATAAAAGAAAAGCTAACATAGAAATCCACTCCTACATTTTACTTATAAGTTATAGGCTGCAAACGACAGTTGTACAGCGGCGCTTCATCAGAGGACCAAATGAATGTTTTCAGCAGCCCCAATATACGTAATTTTAATATTACCCCCAGCGCCAGAGATTTTCATTGAGCGATGTGGAGCAAAAAAAAACTTTATTTACGGAACTGCGCCCAAAACTCAAACTGTCTCAAGAACATGGAGACCCCGGTATATCCCAAAACACCTTGAGTCAATTTTTATTAGTGTTTTTTGTTTTTGTTGACACACTCACATCCCATTTACAACATTAGCAATTAGCATAGAACTTGTATTTCAAATTTCTTCATTAAAACAACTGAATACATTTTTCATCAATGATTTCCCATTTAATTAAATCGTATATTCGCAATAGTTCGATGACCGTGTACTTAGTCATAGTTTAGACTTTTGAAGGAGAAGACAGTTTTGCGTTGCAAATTTTATTTATGTTGAATGTAATTTGCCTTGAACAATTAATTTTGTAAATTAAGTTTAGCCTTGCATTTAAAAGGGGCACAATTTATAAAAAGGGCCCAAAAACGGGCGACATAAGGACTGTGGTGCCGTGACATAAGGCCAAGCGTCATAAGGCCAAATCTCGAAATTTGGCTTTATGTCGCTTTTTGAAAGTGACATAAGGCACTTTCGCATAAGGCACTTTCATTAGGCCGGCCTAATGAAGTTTAGCAATAGTAGTTTAAAACAATTTTAAGTAGATATAATCCGTTTCTTTCAGCATTAAAAATTGTCAGGCCTAGTTTCTCTTTCCGGATTTTTTCTCGAACAGTCTTTAAATCACAATAAATGTGACATTGAAGTTTATTTCATTCTTTGATCTGCTGCTTAGATTGAAGACTTTTGGAATTTGATGTAATTTGAACAACAAAATGCAAAGTTTCTGGATAAATTTACAAACTTGTTGGCGTGCTTGACATAAAATGTGGCTTGAGTTTGTGCACTATTTTCTAAGGTACATATATTGTTATATTGTAACCCTGCTGTAGAATTTATGTGTTGAGATAACTGAAAAAAGCTTACCCCCAGTTTCACAGTGGGAGTTTAAACTACACTTTTAGTTTAAACCTTAGTTCAACCATTAAATTCGATTTCACAGTTTCATTTAAACCTTGAACAGAGTTCATTCTATAGATTAAGTTAAACTACAGTATTCTGCCGTTTAAACCTCAGATCAGCCGATTGTCAAAAACACAAATATTTGACGTTGTTTTGGGTTTCTTTGAAAGAAAAGGCAAGGAACGATTTTAGAAAAGTCGTATAAAAGCTAAGTACTGTACAATACAGTAGACTCTCGATAACGTGAACAATTAAAAACCAAGCCAGTTCACGTTTGCGAGAGAGTTCACGTTTGCGAAGGTTTAATATTACCAAGAGTATAGGACAATCCCACAGTAGGAATCGAAAAATGTATGTATTTTTATTTATTTTAAACTAGTAGACTAGTAAAGCTTTGTAATTCTGATGGCATTTTGATCCATGGGTTGGATTCACGTACATAGTAAAGTTTGGGAGCATAAACATAACAGTAATACATTGATCAGCTGTCGTTAGCTCATTTTACGGAGGATGCGATGGAGATTTGCCCAAAAGCAGAAGAGCCTTCACGGGTAGATTATGATTTTCTCTAAATGACGAAACCTAAAAAAACAGATAATACCTATCTGGTAATCTATAAATGATTTTTTTTTAGTCACACATACTTGTGGTTCAAATGATTCATGAAATCAGTCTTTGAATATATGCGTCATCCAGAATGATTTTGAACTCTTGTAGTCGTCTGGACAGTTAAAATTTTTAAATGAACGTGAGTTTTTAGCTTTTCCAATAACTAATAACGATGATTTACCAAGAAAAACAAGTTTTAAATAGCATCTTGCTTGAATTGTATAATTATTTGGAGTAGAAATTGTTGTTCATGTTTTAGAGTGCTCATGATTTGTTCACGTTTTAGAGATGTCAATGTTAAAAAAAATCTGTTCACGTTATCGAGTGTTCACGTTAACCGGTGTTCACGATAACGAGAGTCTACTGTACTATCAAATTCTATTCATTAAATAGTTGAACTGAGTTCAATTGTACTGAAGTTTATATTTTATTGTGAAACCGGACGAGTTGAACTTCAAATTTAAACTCACGTTCAGGTTCAGTTGAACTTTAGTTTAAACTTTCAGTGTGAAACTGGGGGTTAGAGTCGCAAATTATTGGCCAGTTTTTTTTCGAGTTCGCTTAAGGTTTTCCACACCAATTAAACATTTAGGAAAAATTCGAAAAACATTTTATTGCTTTGTTTATTGTTATTGTTTACAAATGTTTCAGATATGTTTCAAAAACGTTTTCACAACTTTTTGAGGCATTTGAATGTTTTTCATTTGTTCCGAAGTTTGAGTCCTTAATAAAATGTCTTCAAACGAAAATCTCATTTTTCGGGTTGTTTTATCGTCATGAAAAGTAGAGAAAGTGTTGGCCAAGAAAATTAAAATAAATAAAACGAACATAATTATTAATTATTATTCATTTTATTTTTATATTCTTCATAATTAGGATTCCACAAGATGGGCTTGTTTGTTAACACATAATTTAATTAATTGCACATTTTTTCTTGGCACCACACTTTTCCCTCCATTTCGATTTGGCTATTTGTCACCAACTACAGAAAGAGAAACATTCAAGTGGAACATTTTTACCGTCTACACACCAAGAAAAACGGTTTTGAAAATGTTTTGGAAACCTTCTGGAAAACTGTTTCTGTTTCTGAAAGGTATTTTCACTTTGCCATTACATTTTTGTAACGCCAAGAAGGAGTCGCTGGAGACCCTATAAAGTTTATATATTCTGAATCAGGATCAAATTCTGAATCGATTTAGCCATGTCCGTCTGTCTGTCTGCTGAAAACACGATAGCGTCCAAACGAATCGACCTAGGCGAATGAAATTTTGTGAGAGGACTTCTTTTTACCGTCGCCAGGTTGGTCTTGGTTTTGAAAATTGTCTATGTCGGTCAAGTAGTTCTGGTACCTCCCATACAAAAGCAATATTAGACACATGCGTGTACCTGTACAGACAAACTCGCATGGCAAACATTTTGCATGACTTTTATGCAGTGGAGGGTATCAAAGCACCGGCCAGGCCGATAATAACTTTACTTGTATTTGTGTATTTTTATAAATGACATTGCGTCTTCTGTATTTGGCCGACGCCTAGGCCTTAGGTGGCTATACGGACCTATTGTGCCAACTATGTATTACAATATTTCAGTCCTGTCCTGTCTGTAAGTCTTTTACAAGGTGACGCAAAAGCTATCAGCCTATCGGAAGATACCATAAGTTTTGCAAATGGCGTCAAATGTCAGTTCTACTTTGACATTTGTGAAGTAAACAAATAACACGACAACAAGATATGAATCGCTACACTCCTAAAGAACGCTGAATAATTCTTTCGATTTTTTGTTTGCGGAATAATTCGTCGGTCTCGGTGGTGCTGGCGCAGCGTACTGGGCACCAACTCGGCAAACACTACGACGCATGTTTAGCCGCTCTCCTAGAAGAGTACGGGACAACGCGAGATGCTGCCAGGTCTGGCCGTCTCCGGAGCAGCGGTTTTGCTCAGAATGAAGGTGCCGCAGATGAGCTCGAAGTAGTGACTCAACGACGTGCCTCTCAGTTGGACATCAATCGACGGTCTTTACAGAGATGTTTAGTGAAAGACTGTAAGATGTTCCCTTCCGTAATGTGCAGGCAGTATACATCAGCTGCTACCTGTTGACAACAAATTTTCATCGTAACATGAGCGACGACCGACGAGGCCCAATTCCATCTCTTTTATTGGATGTTTTGTTTTTTGAAGTCTATGTCAACAAGCCTCAGATTCTTGAAGCCCTCACAGAGATTATCCGTCACGAATGTGAGGACCTATCGAGGAAGTTCTGGCAAGAGTAATGGAAAAGGCTACAATTTTTTCGTCTAAAAATAAATAGTATTTGTCAGAAAAAATAATTGGAAACGTCGGCAAAAATCGAAAAAACGTCTGAAATTTAATAGAAATCATCAGAAAATCAGATATTGGAAACGTCTGAAACAATTTTTAAATCGTCTGAAAATAAATAGTATTCGTTTGAAAAAGGTGTTCCTTCTACCAAAAATGGAGTAGAAGGAAAGAATAAGTCCATAAAACCAAAAAAAAAAACATAGAAAATTATGAGAATCGGCGTTGCGGTCTTTAATTCTTTAAAATAAATGTTTTCAGACGATTTTTATATTTTTCAGACGATTACTATTTGTTTTCAGACGAAAATGTTTTAACCAATGGAAAATGCCATAAATCGGGCCTGAAAGATCATCAATTCATTTTCTCCAATGGCATAAGACATCAAATATAAACATAACAAATTACAACCAAAGAACATTGGGTGCAACTTTTGCGCCACCTTGTAACTTAATATTCAGTAGAGAAAAAAAAAAAAATACGCTTAAGGCCTCGTAATCCCAGTTTCCAATATCAGCCGTTCTATGAAATATTCTCACAGTATTACCAATTATTATTGTTGCAATGATCCCAACCGGTGTGAGTGCTCACTCAATCTATTTGCTATAATTTCTCTTCGTCAGTGCACCTTAGCGGGCGGCGCGCGCGTCGCCGTCGGCAGTCTGGTGCCGTCATACGTTCTTGATTATTCTAGTTTTCTTAATTGGCCTTAATAAATAGAAAATCATTTGGTTGATTTCAAATAAACTTGTGCTTTATTGCGTCTAATTTTTGCAAGCAAAAATTATTGGCGAACGTTCGAGTCTCCTAGAACAACGATCAGTTGTTCATTTCATATGCACTTGAATAGCAGTTGATGCGAAGCTATTTTTACGTTCTATTGCGTAATGTAGAAACCAAAACGGTTACAATTTTAACTTTTGCGATGAGTTACACATGAGACGTGACTCTATGCGAATGTCAATTCAGTTTGTTGTGAAGATCGTGAAAGCGATATCTGGAAATATTGAATGCACATTTAACAACTACTTGTTGATAAATCTCAGGGAACCACTTGTGTTCAAAAATATGAATGGAAAGCTCTGCAATTGTTTGTAGAACTATACAATATACATACTTGTAATCTACATTCTACAAGTGGGTTACGATCTGCCTCACTTGTAGAATTCAATCTACTCCCATAATGCCCACTTTACATAAGATAAATAGAAGGTCTACCTATACATATATGATTTTCTGTATAAATATAGAATAGGATTTATAGGATTTATTTTAAACATTTGACAGATCATAGATGAATCTAAAATCCAATTGACTTCTAGTCACTGATCTAAAATGTTCTACAATGTCAAACACATTTGAAGGAAGTTTGACGTAATAAAATATGTCTAAACGTTTATAATAATTTAAATATCAATAAACGACGACTTCACGTTTAATTATATGTACCTATTTCAACAGAATGACTACGCTAGGTTTTGAAAATTGATTCAAGTACAATCACTGAGCAGTATAGACAAACCGGATTCGTCTATATTTATTGAGTCTATTAACCTTGTCGCTGCACTTAGAACGTAATTACGTGTTACAAATTGCTCAGCTTGTTCGTTAAATATTTACGAATTCATAATATGTATAGCCAGCCAAAATAAAAATAAAATCAATACACATGTTGTGTACTTCCTGTCATTTACGGAGAGTATTGAACTCATTTAAGTGTACGAATTTCAAAATACGGAAAATGCTAAACAATGAAAGAATGCATTAAATTAACTGTCAGCTTGAACTGTCAGAAATAGTATTGCAATAACAATAGGCGTATTTTTTTGGGAAGTGAATATAACAAAACCAAAAGTGAGTATTACAATTTTGATGTAAAACCAAAAGTGAGTATAACAAAACCGAAAGTGAGTATAACAGTTTTGCATGTAAAAGTAAAAATGAGCTAGCTATA
This sequence comes from Cheilosia scutellata, assembly GCA_955612985.1. NCBI lineage: Eukaryota > Metazoa > Arthropoda > Insecta > Diptera > Syrphidae > Cheilosia > Cheilosia scutellata. The sequence continues at coordinate 44,351,993 of OY015314.1, forward strand.
GATTCAAAAAAAAAAAAAAAAAAATACGCCTAATGTTTGCAATGACTGTTATACTGTTGTGTGTTGGCGGATTAAAGTCGATTTTATGCGCTAAATTAATATTAACTAGGTCTGAAAATATTGTAGGAGGTGCAGAAAATTAAGAGGCATACCAAACGGTGGTGCCGGAAGAGCTTCGACTTCTCGAGAAGTAAAGGGAGAATTCCAGAGCAAAAAATCCAGTACAGAAACCTGAAGAAATAACGAAGGAAATCTTGTAGAAGAATCACAGTCGGTCGGTGCTGTAAATGAAAAAAAAAAAAACATTGATTTTTCTGCCATTTTCCATAATGGCGACGAAGACCATAATCTCCCTGTTAGGCAGAACGTACAATTCAATATAGACGAGGAAAGGCAAACCTACAGTCATACTGATCAAAACGAAGTAAGTATTTATCTTAGCCCGATGCGAAAGAAAGTATAACAATGCAGCTGCGTCAACTACAAAGGTCTCGTTAATAGTACGTTTAAATCGCAACTAAATTCATCATTTCGGCTAAATTCAGCACTTCAGACCAAATGTTCAGCATTTCGCCATATATTTTTCAACATTTCGAAATGTTGAATTTCATCGCTGCATTTGTAAGTTTGTTAAATCGAACAAACCTCATTTTGATGACTTTTGGGCTCACTGACAAAAAAAATACCGCAGTAAAAAAATCCGATGACGAATTTTTTATTGTATTTAATATTTTTTATTTAAGATTGTATTTAATATGTCTGAATTATCAATTCTATTCATGTTTAGATTAATATAATTAAAAAATGAATTCTTTAGGTACAAATCACTTCTAATTTCGAAACATAAAAAAACATCAGTGGGTAATCAATTCAGTGGGAACGCAAAATTGGATTTCGAAATGTTGTCTGCTGAAATGCTGAATTTAGATGCGGTGTAAATGTACTATAACATCATCTCGTTAAAAGCCTAAAAACATTTGTAAACTGATTGGCCCCTAATGAGTGCTGTAGAGGGAAAATCTAACTCGACACTTGTTAGATTTAAATACTGATAAATTTAAACCAAGTGAAAATTGTTCGACTTTACTAACATCGACTTTATATGCGTTAACCATTCTTCGTGCGCTGAACGCAACCGTCAACAAATTCATCGTTAACAATTGCCACTCTGATTCGTTCACTTTGCGCGGTTTTCTTCGATATGAAGTTGGTTTCGTTTTTTTATTCCTATTTCTCGCGATTTATAACATTAAATAAAATGTAATTGTAAATGAAATTGTTAATTCAATCTTAAGGAGTTTTTAGTAGACGGCGTTGCATTCCACAGTCTGATTTTGGGTTATGATATCCACTTGCAAAAAGCCCAAGTACTTAGTTTAAATCGATAGTCACCATCTTCTCATAGATTTCGAAGCCGCCTATGACAGCATCTAAATTCTAAAGGGTGTCCTATAATTCATGCAAAATTTAAATTCTGCGCCATTTAATAGTACAGTGATGCCAACGAAAAAAAAGATAACAATGTGACAGCTGACAGTTCGGGGTTAGTAAAAATGGAGGGCTATAGGTACGAAAGAACAACGCATTTTCATTGTTGAGCAATATTTTAAAAATTGTGAAGATTTTTTAGCTACAGTTTTCGAACAAAATCATCGTCAGTAATGAAGCTCATTTTTCATCTTGATGGCTTCGTTAATCGTCAAAATTGTCGCATTTGGGGTTCAGAAAACCAACGAGTGGGTAATTGTTGAGAAACAAATGCATCCACAACGCGTGACTGCTGCTGTGCGGATTTTCGTCTGAAGGCATTATCGGACCATTCTTCTTCAAAAATGCGGCTGGTCAAACAGTAACAATTAATGGTGTTCGTTATCGTGACATGATAACCCAGTTTTTAGTGCCTAAATTACAAGATATGGATGTGACGAACATGTGGTTTCCACAAGACGCTGCCCACATGCCATACAGCCAGAGAAACAGTTCAATTATTGCATGAGTCATTTCCTAATCGTGTAATCGGCCGTTTTTGCGAACAGAATTGGCCAGATCTTGCGATTTAACGTCATTGGACTTTATTCTTTGTGTTTTTTTTTTAAATCAAAGGGCTATGCAAACAAGCCCAAATCCGTGGCGACAATTTATCCGATGTGCTATTCCATACATAACCCAAGCTTTCTAAATTGAAAATCTGTATTTTCTATAAAAATTACATTTTTCGTGTATTATGGGACACCCTTTACATCAGAGACGAACTATATAGAGTCATGTCTAGTCTTGATATCCCTGCAAAACTCATTCGTCTGAGTGAGTCAACGATGGACAAAGCTCGCGGTTATACCAAGGCCGGTAATGGCCTTACCAAAACCTTTCATGTCAAAAGATGATTTTGACAAGACGGCATGCTGTCATGCGACGTTTTTAGCATCATCATACTTGAAAGCATTTTCCGAAATTCACACTCCAACAGATGGTCTTACAAAAATCCTTCCAATTATGTACTTCCATACACCGATGATATTGACAAATAAATTCTTGGACCAGAGCGAGCTGTCACCGATGTAGCGGTTAAGGGTGCAAGACCAAAAATATGCTGTCAACAGCTTCACCGAATCGGAAAGAACGTCACAATGGCCAATTATAACTTTGAGGTAGATAAAAAGGACCTTGTCTGCCTCGGTTTAGCTATAAATTCTGATCAAGAACAAATTAAACCAATATTAACTCTTGCCAATCGCTGTTTCTATGGACTGATTGAGTAGTAGAGCTCTATCCCGAAAAATTAAGGATATTCTGTGTAAGACCTTGGGCAGATCTGCTTTTTGGCACTGAAGCTTATTTATGGAATTTATCAAGTTCGATTATTGAAATTTATCAAAGCCTTTTCAACAATGTTTTCAGAATACATACATGGAAACTATGAAAGGCAATGTATCGCGATAGATAAAGCTTGCACGATTCCCGTTTTATTTATGATCTTTATTTTCGAGAGGTACATTTCTAAACTTGAACATTATAATATTGACATTGCATTGTCCCCAGATTACTTCATTTATCTTGTTTCATAAGGCCAGCAAGTAGCTACGTAACTCTACGTCAAAAACGAAGCAACAATGTAAACAAACATTATCAATCAGCCGACACGTCTTGACTATATACACTTGCCGGTTGTATACGGATATGTGTGTGCGGTATCATGAAATATCTACATATTACATTGCCGCAGAAAATGTATCTATAAACTTCCCACACAACAGCTAGGTATACAAAATAATTATCTTTTCAATGTCACGGTCATTGTCAAAACGTATCGCGAATCGTTTTGTGTTTTGTTTTTCTTCTTTTGCGGAATGGTCATTTTCGTTTATATCTATAACAAACCATTTTCATTATTTTTGCAAATTTTATAATTTTGCTAGATGGTTACTGTTGAAGTATCTGTGAGGTATATGATTTGTGAATCAATTGGCTATTAGATAATTTCGTAACGAAAAATGTTCACATTATTTTATGGCCGGAATGTTAATTGTCTCATTTATAGTGATTTTAAATTTAGTCAGGTACTGCGGTAAGGTTCTTTTTTCGTTACTTTGACCCAAACAAGGTACCATTTTTATCTGTCAAAGTCTTCTGAATCGCACAGCAGTCACAGAAAATATCTGGTTCATTCAACTGCCACCTCTGACGACCCCTCCTTATGACGAATTAATGTTCTTTAGTTAGTATTGCCTCGACAACCATAAATAGGGCAAGGGCAAGGTGTTTCCAATTGTGGGTAAACAAAAGGTCTTGTAATTTCACCAACATAATTGTTTGCTTACGTTTTATTGCAGTTGACAAACTGAACGTAATTTGCAAACGTTCACTCGTTTTCGTTGGTCCAATAGAAGAGCCCCAATGAGATAAGTGTACAAAGTACAAAAGACAGTTGTACTTTGGTGTTGCTGGAAAGTTGGTGACATCAGCAAAATATGCCACCGGATATATTGTAGCCCAAAAACAGCTCAAATTATATCAAAACAGAAACTGCACACCGACTCGTTATAAACGACGACATCAAAGAAAAAGAAAGACGACGACAAATTAAGAAAAAAATCTTTCTTGGCTTAGAAGTTTGTATTATACAGAAATTCTACTCTTATACGGAACTGCAATGGGCAAACTAAGCAACTAGCAACTACTGTACTGGCTTTTAAAAGACCAGACAGAGCAAGTTACGGAACGGGTGCGCCATCTTTTATGTCGGTATATGAATATTGAATAACTAAAAAAAAGTTAAAGTGTTATCATCGGACTGGCCGATGCTTTGATACTCTCCACATACAGGTACACGCATGTGTCTAAGATTGGTTTTGTATGGGAATTGAGAAGCTTTTTCAGGACAGTCATACTCTCGGATGTTTGTCAGACGTTCGCGAGAGGTGGCGCAGTAGAAAAAACCTTAAGATGTAATTTGTGTTTTTCCGGGGATCGAACCTGGGATCCCTCGCACAGTAGTCCAGAACTCTAACCACTGCGCTACTGCGCCGACAATGACGACCTGACGACGATAAAAACGATAAAAACGACGGCCAATTGACATCGCCAAGACGTTTGATAACACGATTTGGGAATTTGGTGCACACAAGATCGATTGTGGCATTGGCTGTGTGGCATGGCGCATCATCCTGCATGAACCAGACGTGCGTCGTCCAAATCCATGTCTTCAATTTCAGTAAAAAAAAATCGGTTAACATGGCTCTGTAACTGTAACGCCCACTGTTGATCGATGGCGAATTGATGTTCGTATGAATTGAGTCTCACACTCTCAGCTACAGCAGCCACATTCTCGTCTGTGCGCGCCGTACGACGACAGGGACCATGAGTGTTGTCCACTAGCATACCAGTTATTCATTTCGGCTAAAACTTATTTTTAAAAACGCACTGTTTGGGCTACCCAGCACTCACTTTGGAAATAAGTTTTCAATATTTCCCAACGTTTCAAAGACATGTCTACTTAATTTATTCGGTTGATAAACGTCAAAGTTATTAAATAATGTTTACATACCGACATAAAAGATGGCGCGCCCTGTGTATTATCAACAAAAAAAAAAAAGGCCAAGTGCGAGTATCGCTTCGGTTTTGTCCCTATGCGAACGGAACCTCAAAAATAGTGTTAAAGATCAAACGCGAAATAGTTGTAGTCGATTCTCAAATGGTAAAGCTGCTGACATTATTGTTTAGAGTACATACACGACATGCGAGCGTGATATGTGACGTTAGGAAAAGTCTCAGTCAATTAGCATGCGGCCCATGTGCAGTGAAGAAGCAAAAATACAGCAAGGCCTGTGAACTTCATATGTTTTTATGTTGATTCTGTCCTAAGTCTTTTGAGCTTTTGTACATTTTTTTACATTTTTTTGACATGTAATTTAGCTGAATGTTGCACATTTTAAAATAGCATAATAACACTCAAAATTAAAATAAGGATTTGAAATAAATTAAGAGCTGTCTCAAAGAAACTAGAACGCACAAGCGTAGCTGTATATTTGTTGTTCCACAGGGAACTACTTTGATGGTCGTACCATTTTTAAGAGTATGTAACAGTTGACGGATGCAGCAAGTGTGTTTTTGAGTGACATTTTTGACAGCTACATTTGACTTTCTTTCCGAATTGCTGCGACAAAAATTTGACGCATAATTTATTTGCAGTTAAGTGTTGATAAATGTAAGCGGAGAATTTTCCGTTCTGACGTATACCTCTCGCTAGCGCCGACTATATCCAGCGTTGCCAACCACTTTTGACGAAAAAATGCCTAACTTGAAAGAAAAAGATGCCTTTTTCAATAAAATAATACCTTAAATAATTTTTTTTAGTAAAGTGGAGTAGTAAAATAAAAATTAAACACAAATATAAAAAAATAAACAAAAAAAATCTTAAATTCTAAAATCAGAAAAAATTCTTAATAGGAACAAAATTCATGACATTTTAGTTTCATAAGTAGGTACAAAGTATTGAATACAAAACAAACATAGTTTTAGTCCTCAGATCGCATTGGTCCTTGAAATCATACATTGATTTTTGAAACAAGGATATGTCTGTTTGTTTGAATTGCAGATCATAGCAGTTTTTATCTTTAAAAAGGGACTTTGTGTGCATAATTCCAGTTAAAGGACTTTTATCCCTAGTTTCACACTGCTCCGGTTTCATAATGTAATCTGAACTTCAGTTCAATTGAACTCTGTTTAACTAAATTTAATGAATAGAATTTGGCAGTATTGTACAGTAGGTACTTAGCTTTAATACTTTTCCAAAATCGTTCCTTGTCTTTTCTTTCAAAGAACACGCAAAACAAAGTAAAGTGTGTGTGTTTTTACAATCGGCTGATCTGAGGTTTAAACGGCAGAATATTGTAGTTTAACTTAAACTACAGAATGAACTCTGTTCAAGGTTTAAACGAAACTGTGAAACCGAATTATTTGTTGAACTAAAGTTTAAACAAAAAGTGTAGTTTAAACTCCCACTGTGAAACTGGAGCTAAGAATGTTTAAAAAAATAAAAAGTCAGTATGTTGAATCAAACCAAAATTTAAAAAAATTACTGAAATAAAAAAAACATGCCTTTTTGACAAAAAACAAGCCATAAAGCCTTAGCTAATGAAATAATGCCTAAAAGGCATGAAAAAGCCTTAGTTGGCATCGCTGACTATATCTACGTTGGTAGAAAAATAAATAGAGCTATAAATAGGATTATAGAGCAATTAGGGGAGAAGGGAAATTAGTAGGTAGTTATGACAGCAGCATCAAGTGCGGGAAACAACAAATGACGTGAGCGATGCCAAAAGTCACTGCTAATTTTTTAATTTAACAATATCTACCAGTAGAGTAGGTACATATTAAAAAAGAATAATAAAGTTGACCTTTAGCGCTGTCTTTAACGTTCAAAAAGTGCACGAGTGTATACCGAATTCGCTACACAAATTACTTCACGTATATTATAGAATTAATAAACTTAATTAAACATCATTAACTATCAAATTGCAAATTGCTGCATTTTAATTACTTAGTTTAATCAAAGGCTATAGGTTATTATTTGTTTTGCATTATTAACAATGTATTTCAATGCATTTCGGTTTATTTTTTAACACCAGACTTTAATTTGTTATTTTTAACGGGGATCATGATGAAATTGTTGTACATTTTTGTCAGTGACACTTACATTCATATCGCGTAATGTGATAGTGGATATGTTTCCCTTCGCAGTTTTTATGCAAACATTTGAGAATGTAAATTGTTTATGAATTGAAAATATTCATAGCGAAATGAAACTAAATAAAAGTAAAACAACAAGCGCAGTCCTAGTGATGTACACCTCAGCAGAGCAAGCCCCGAAAGAATGATGCCTCGTTCACAATACGGGCGTGATAACTAGATGAGAGCGAGGCGAGAATCGCTCTCGCCTCGTTCTCGCTTTAACCTCGTCCGGCAATTCACAATGAAACGTGGTACGTCGGCGAGTTTTTCTGACAAAGAATAGAGGGACCACTGAAACTACAAACCATATTGCCACTTCGATTTTTTTTACAAAAGAAAGCTGCTCTTTTATTGCTTTTTTAGCACTATTGCATGCAGTTTGAATATTCTAAAAACAACCAATTCGCAGTTTTTAGGCGTCGCTTATATAACTGCGCAGTAGCGCAGTGGTTAGTGTGCTGGACTACTGAGCGAGGGACCCCAGGTTCGATCCCCGAAAAAACACAAATTACATCTTAAGGTTTTTTCTACTGCGCCACCTCTCGCGAACGTCTGACAAACATCCGAGAGTATGACTGTCCTGAAAAAGCTTCTCAATTTAGCCGTTCGGACTCGGCATAAAATTGTAGGTCCCTTCCATTCGTTCCAAAAATAGAAACTCACACAAAACGAATGGTTGCGAGAAGCTAGGCCTTGGGTGTCTACCGCCTGTTGCGCCGCCTATTTTTTTTTTATATAACTATCAGTAAAATGCAACCGAAAACAATTCTGTTGCTTTTTTTGAGCACTTAACCGTAATGATTGAACTCAATCTTGGTCTTAAAATGTTGCTTATGAATTATAAAGTTAGTTCAAAAAAAAATTAAGCAATTGTTGTCTAAGGTTGAAAACTCACCCGATAAAACAAAACGTGTTTTTTTGTTTCGTGAAACAAGAGCACATTGTTTCTTATGAGCCAACACACACCAAAGCAAATGAAACAAAACACATGTTTTTGTTTTTAAGTGTTTCGGTGGTGGTTGTCAAAAATACACCGAATGCAACAAAACTGTCTAAAACCAGTGTCGTTGACGATAATTTCAACACACGCCAAAGAAAACAAAACATAAAAACCAAAGCAAAACAGAAAAACATGTTTCGTTGCCGATAGTTAACCTGTTCTTTTTGCGAAACAAAATTTAATTTTCGTTGTTTTTTAAATGTAAATAAGATTTGCACAACTTCATCGTCTGAGTCCGACCAACACTAAAAGCAAGTCGCAAATTACACACCAAACGAAACAAGAAAACAAAACGTTTTGATTTGTTACATTCTGTTTCTCTTGGTGCGTGTTCAAATAGAAAAAGATTTTTTGACTTTCGAATCAAAAACGTGTTATTTGATCTGGTGTGTTTTCAGCCTAAATTTTCTAGAAAACGAATTTATAAATTTTTTCGTACGTACAACTTGTTCTGTTCAACTTCTTAGTCAATTCCAGAACTGGTTCCAATGAATTCCTATGAAAAGCTTACTCTCTTACATTCTAATAAAATTTGCTCAAGAAAATGACCCCCAATAACCAAGAAATCAAAAAGAAACACACTCAAAACATTTACATATATATTTTCGGGGCAATGTTTGTTTAAAGTAATACGAAATTCCCCTTTTCACCGTCATTCATTATTATGGGAAAATAAGTTCTAACATTATCGCTGACTTATTTAAAAATTTCTCAAAATAATCAAACCTTATCAAAATAATAGCAAAAAACGATAAAAGTGCCGCCCTGTTTGCTTGAGAAAATACAAGTGGCAACCTTAAGTACATTTCTATGAAAATGGCGTCGCTTCCCACTCAGAGAGTAAATGTCATCGGTGTCTCGGGCGAGATTTTTCCAAATTTCCGAAATGGTCGCGAGACGAGGCAACGAGTCTCGCGCCATTGTGTATTGGTGCATGCATTTCCTTTGATTGGAAATTATTTGACAACTCGCGCTAGACTCGATCTCGCTCTCGTCTCGCTCTCTCGCTGTATTGTGAATCGGCCATGATACTGCAACTGCAGTACTGCACCTATATGAAAATGCATACATCCAACTCGTTCGTTGCTAATTTTTCGTAGCAGGGAGGTTTTTTTTGTTTTGCATTTTTCTGCATCTGTCATCTGGCTGTCTGCTTTAGGTAGTTTGAGTTACAAATTCGACTTAGAGACGAAAAAAAAAAAATTGCTTTTAGTGGATATAATTTCATGATAGCGTTTGACAGAATAGATGGCAGCCATCTTTTTCTGAATCTGTTTCAGTTTTGTGTAGCTGAGCGATCAACGTAAACAGAACCAGAATTTAGTACCTATACATAATGAAAAAGCTTTCTGTTTGTTTCAGTTTATGTTCTTTGTTACTTGGTGCCATAAGAGTGAGAGAGCAGCGTTCAGTTTAGTCCACAAATATGTAATGAAATTGGACAATAAAAGACAAAATTTGTATTATGGTCGATAAAATTTCTAAAACGATATATCGTTCAGACAATTGTCGCCATACATATTCACATTTTTAGACACTGCTACTTAAGTAAACGAACCATAACCCTTTCGTTTGTATATGCGACTTCTTTGGGATTGACATTTCTAATACTAACTGTCAAAAGATTAAAATATTTTGCAGCCTTTTTCATATGCGAGGATGTACCGTCGAAAGGCACCTAGGACCCATTGAAGATGTACCTTTATAATTGGAACGGGAAGTATTTTTTCGCCACCCAGTGGTTGTCCGATTTGGCAGGTTTTACTGTATTTCGTCCGCCTGTTTGTTTATTTTTATCAGTTGTTAGGCATGTTCGTATGAAGAATGTACGATTTAAGCTCATTTTGGGGCAGAAAATTCCTTTAAAAAAGTTTGCCATATAATTCGTTTTGATTGATGGGTATAGTTATTTAATTATAAAAAATATTGAACATTCTGTTTTTTTTTTTAGGTAGAACTAATCGACATTTGATGATTGATGAATTTACCTTTTATCTACAAAGTCCTATACGTATTAGAAAATTATATCAAAGAACTCATGGCAGACAATTATATAATTGAGTCGTTCAAAATGTTGTTTTCACCTGACAGCATACAGAGACGAGCAGTTCAACTAATGGAAGATTCTACACTAAAATCAAGCGGCATTAAAAGCCATTACAATGGGTTAAAAAACAGTAAAGTGCTACTACGATGCACTACAAGCCGTATATACAAACACAACAAGGTGAAACTTGGATGGGTACCTGGCCATCTAGGTATTGCAGGTAACGAATCGACTAACCAACTAGCTAGGGCTAGGGATCACAATCCACAACAACTTCGTCTATACCACTGGGAAAATATATCGGGTTTAAGACAATTCAAAATATTAATTATGTCTTGCAAGAAAATGTTCAATCTAAATAAGGAAAATATATTAGAAAGCTAGTGCGCTTTCTCACAAGCCACTGTGACTTGAGATACCATCTTAACAAAATGAATTTGTGTCCGGAGTCAGAATGCAGGTTATGTCTTGAGAATGACGAATTCTCCGAACACATTCCCTATGATTACCCGTCAATTCATTGGTTAAGAACGTTTTAAATTATCTCTTAGACTAACTCTACCCCTCAATGATATAATAGATCTTTATAGGTCGCAGCGTCAGCCAATTGGGTAGGAAAAAAATACCGCCCAGAATTCCGAGGGACTTTACGTAATTATTCCCCGCAATGCAACCTATCAGATGACCCTTGACAACAGCGAGAATATCACATTTTTAAAATTCATACTTTTCTAAAATAGGATAGGCAACCGATTACAGATCAGAGGACTACAACTTACGCAACAAATTAGCTGACACACAAAAATTACGTCAATTTGACCAAAATTAAGTGAGCCATAACTATGAACATACCTAAATCTAGTAAAGCTGCGGCAACTGACAGTTGAGCTTTTTAAAGCTGAATGAGATGATTTGATAGGGAGCATGCAGCAAGTCATCTGTAAAATTTGGTGAGGAAAGCATGCCCGATTCGAATGAAATCGCAGCATCGATTGCACAATCATAAAGAAAGGGGATCCTTTGATCTGCGTCAACTACAGAGATATATCGGATACAAGAACCTTTCTGCAATTATACGTGAACGACTAAAGCCAATCGAAATAAACCTGATATGTATATCACTTCAGTAGGATTTTAAGCCGGGAGAACCCAGCATCTACAAAATATTCACACTACAGCAGATCTTCCAAAAGACTGAGGAATTCTAAACCACCCAACCATCATTTATCTATTTGTCTTTGTATATGGAGAAGGATAATGGCCCTCAGTCTGATCTTGAGGTACACTTTGTGCAATAAAGGGCTGATTGTATAGCGATATAGACTTAGTTAATAAGGTTCGAATAAATCTGCTAAAATCGATGACTATAAGTTACAGTGAATGCTTCATCCAACCCGGAGAATCTTAAACTCTACTACCTTTTCTAAGGTGGCGCGTCCAGTTTGATCATTCATAAGATATTCCGTGATTCGTTACAATGAGCTTTAGAAATATACCCCTGTTTATGCGAAATTATTTTGAGATAAGTTTCGGTGATGGCTAGAGAAAAAACAGCTTCAAGTAAAAAAAGACTCAGACAACGATGGAGATGAATTCAAGAATAGTTTTTAATACAAAAAGATTTGACAGACTGAGGCGCTTTTACAATATTTGTCATGATTTGACATTTGTTGTTACAATTATTGTAAATAAACAATAATATAGGGTGATAATGAAAAACAAAGAAATTAATTCTCAACATCCTGCCCACCTTGAGTGCACAAGGTACGATCAATAGGAAGACGTCTAACCCTTATTGCTGGCCCCTTGAGTTAACAAAGTTATCAACCGGTTACACAGCAGTTAAGGTCGGTTTCACATATCGGTTGATTGACAAAGTTTGGCGACTCTCGTTTATGTCATTGAACGACACCACTGTCATTTCATTTCCACTTTAGTCAATTATCGTTAGTCAGTTCATTGACGATGCAATTTTGACAAGTATGTTTGTCAATTCACTAAAAGCTATTTCCACTTGTGCTGCCAATTTCGAATTGTCATCTTTTTGTCAATTGAGCTTCTTGTGTTTTGTTGGTCGAATCTGAGTTGACGCTGGCAGGCAGAAGATGAAGAAAGACGAAAATTTGCAAAAAAAAAAAAAACGAAAAATGCTAAATATGCGTATGAAATGAATAGAACCGACTTCGAATTTATTTTGCAAATGGTCCATCAAAATGTGTCTATTCATTGGCAAACATGATGGCAATTGATTTTCCCTGTTGTTTAAATACAAAGTGACATTTTGTTTGGCAATTCAGCCATTTCCAATTGTTCATTGGACAAGCGCTGTTAGTAAACTCATTGACAAGCAATTTTTCGCAAAATACGTCAATTTTCATTTAAATTTACTTTCTTACGTCCGGATAGCTATTAGCTAACTAACTTGTATGTTAAGCTAATTGCACACACACCGATTTTGGACGGCCGATTTTATACCGGTCGTCCAAATTCCAATAGTGAACCACATGTGGGAACGGGACCTGGCACACACGCCGACCGCTGATCGGTGCCGGCAAAATGCCGGTGAGCAGCCGTCCACTGCCACTGTATCGCCGGCAGTATCGGGAAGTAGTGGCGTACGTGATTAAATACACGCTTGCACATGCACCGATTTTTTGCTGACCATTCCATTCGACTGCTCTCGCTTCATTCAGTGTGTCACGAAAACGACAACAAAGCAACTGATTGTTAGACCGGTAAAAATCCGGTGAGTGTGCTAGCACCCTGCTACCGGTAAAATGTCGGCCGATTTTATACTGGCCGTCCAAAATCGGTGTGTGTGCAATTATCCTAGCCTAAGGCCTAAGCCTAAGGATTTTGGACGGCCAGTATAAAATCGGCCGATGTGCAATTAGCCTTAGTGCTAGGTATTCATATTTTAACCGATGCAATCGGTGTTTATAATATGAACCTAATAGAAACTGCCTAGCACCGAATGCTCCCTCGACAGGAATGGGTTTCATACGCTTTTAAAACGATTTTAAAACTTCGGGTCAAAGGGACACAAACACAAAGTCAAAGTAGCGTTCACATCTTAGCGGTTCGTACACGGTTCAGCTTCGGTTCACACTGTGACTTGTCGATCTCGTTCCAATCTTAAATAAAAGTTTTTTTTTTTTTAATTATGTAGTTGGTGAATAGGTTCACAAAAAAGGGCCGAACCGAACAAGCGTGAAGGGAGCCTAATCGAAGCCTAGTTTGCTCTGACGTTTTCGTATAAATAAAACACACTTAGCAAAAGTCAACTTTTCTTCCCTAATGTGAATCATTTCAACATTGTGCCCATAGTTCGACATTTTTTCCAAAAAAAAAATCTGCACCGTAGCGAGTACGTTGCTGATGAAAGGACCTTTAACCTTTTTAAATTCATATTCTTAATTAGGTCCCCTGCAAATTGTATTCATGTTCCAGCTACCAGTTGGATATTCATTCATTACCCTATTGTCGTCGTCGTCCACGACTCTATAAAAAAACGACGCGACTGTTTGCTATTGGCTACGAAAAATAAACGACTTTTGTCGCCGGAGCGATCGAGAAATGTCGTCTGAAATGTCAAAATATGTGGATTGTATTTTGCGACGACGATCGTCGCCGTCGGTATTGCGTGAGACGTTTTGTGACGCAGTTTGTCGTGAAAATGATGCATTTTTGTCGTCGATCATTTTGCGGACAACAACTGAGTGATGAAGTTTAAAGAAAAGTATGTGTATTTAATTTTTTAATGAATGACAAGGCAGAGTATAGTTATTTTTCAGAAATCAGAATGAAGATAACAAATAAAAGACAATTTCTACATTTATTGGAAGAAATGAAAAAATATATTCCTTTGGCAAAATCATTCACAAAGGGCCTAACAAAAGTGATGTTAGTCGGTAATGGGAAGTCATAGCCTTATCTCTGAATTGTCTTGGAGCACCTTCGATTGTCAATAATACATTTTAAATCAGAAACAAATTGTGATTAAAACAAAGTTTGAAAATTTATATAATTTCTACAACTCAATTAACGTGGGGCAGATCCAATGAATTATAGTTTCCTTCAAATATCCTTTCTTATTTTTACAATCAATTTTTCCTGTTTTTATTCTTCATCACTGCTTTCAAAAAATATCTCAACGCTATTAATTTTTAAATTGTTTTAAAAGTCACAAAAATAAAAAAAAAAAAAAAAAATAAAAATTTGCCCACTGTAATGCCAAACCACATTTTTGTCATAGTTCGTGGAATGCCTGTGGAATGTGAGAGTTCAGAGAGTCGGATCGTGTCAGTTACGCTTTACGCAGCATGAAATTCCAAGCGTCTCGAAACGAGAGACTCCACTCAGCTAACGTTCAATTAAGTATTGAAATAAGAAAGCTTTACTTTACTTTCCTAAAAATGTCTCATAAATTAAATTTTTAATGTTTATCCCAAAATAATACACTCACAGAAAAAAATTGTAATATTTACAATTTTCTGCGTAAAATTTACATATTTTAATTGCAACTATAATAGTCATTACAATTTAACAGTAAATTTCGTTTTTTTTTACTATTTTCAATTGAAAAATCTTAAATTGTATGGATAGGTCCCTCAGCGCCAACTTGGTTGTATCCATTTTGTGAAGAATTTCAATATTTTAAACTGTATCCCGAATTCTTTTGTCTGGAAAGCTTCGATTCTGATGTCACAATGCAGGAAAAGCGGTTCCCCCACACACAGAAAAAAATTGTAAAGGCTTTACTATCCGAATTGTAAAACCATCTATTTACAATTTAAATAGCAAATTTGGTTAATTTACTATTTTAATTGCAATGACTATAGTTACAATTAAAAATGGTAAATTTTACGCAGAAAATTGTAAATATTACAATTTTTTTCTGTGAGTGCCAGCACGATAAAAAAACATAGAAACACAAATTTTCAACAAAAAATAAAATAGTAAAACTAAAAAAATTGCAATTAAAGTAGTAAATTAACCAAATTTGCTATTTAAATTGTAAATTGTTTTACAATTCGGATAGTAAAGCCTTTACAATTTTTTTCTGTGAGTGTAAAACTGGGTAGGTATTTGAAATTATTTAAATTTTTACAATTTTAAAGGCTTTAAGTGCATATGTGAAAGGTGGACACGTATAATCAATATATGAAATATTCAATGACCCTCTCATCTATATGGAGATTGACTTCGAACTTCACAACTATGTATTTGTATTTGGAATTTCTTAGAAAATCGGGTGTGAAGTGAACCGCTTTCCAAGCTTTCGCCTCTCAAGATGCTACCAAGGGTACTTTTCCTCCTTTGGAGATTCTGATCGAAAATCAATATCTAAAGTAATGCGAATCTCAAATATTGTTTATATTCTGCGAAACTGTAGACTCTTTTCATAGAGAACGTCACTCAATCTATGAATAGTCGTTGTCAGTACGCAGTGAACAAGTCTCTTCACAAAATAATTGTCCCTCATAAAAATGGAAGAACTTTCAAGTATAGTTGTATGAATGAACTGCCATAGCATCAGCATCACCCGCTCCCCCATCACAAGCACACAAGTTCTAAATCACCGCAGTGTCAATATCCGTTTGAGGGCCAAAGAAATCTAGTCTTGAATTGAGTTCTTACTTCCCTTCCTTTTTGTGTGTTATTTTCCTGTCTCTCTCTTTCTCCAAATGAAAATGATTCCCAAAATGTGGGTTAGGAGGCGGGATGCAAGATGCAACACTTTCATAATTCGGTACAAGAATATTGTTTGCAACACAAGAGGATGGTAGAGATGATAATTTATTAGGTTATTGCTTTTCGAATGATTTTTAATTGTACACACTCTACGGGTGTGTCCTTAAAAGAAGGGCGTGTAAGCCAATGTGTAAGGGTATGCAAACTGATTTTGTGCATTTCTAGTATTTCGTTTACAATCAAATGCATGTATGCAAAGTTTGAGTGTGCATAACTGCAATCGATATCAAATTTTAAAGTGTTTCTGGTTCTGCATCTGTACTGCAACTACTACTGTGGCATTTAATTTAATTTGCACCCTCTCTTTACATTATTGCTGAACCAATGAACCAAATTTTGATACTAATTTCACCATTGTAATGCAGATATGTGATCTAATAAATTTGCAGAAGTCCATATATCAACAGCAAGGTTGACTTAGTTGACACATTTAAGTTGTTCGAGGAGTCCAAATAAAATTAGCAGCTACTTATTGATGTTCTCGTGGAAGACGTTTAGAACTTACCTGAAAGAAGAAAAAATAAAACAAAAATTAGAATTGATAGCCATACTATGTATGTAAAATATTAAAATTATGCATTTTGCTAGCGCCACCTCTCTCAAACGTCAGAGTATAATTGTACTAGAGTAGTTTTCAATTCAGCCATAAAATTGTAAGTTCCCAAAAAATAAAAACTCACACAAACGAATATTTTGTGAGCAGGCCTATTTCATTTTATAATCAGGCTTACAACGTTAAAATCACAAATAGAAGGAAATAATTCTTTCCGATTTGACCACCATCTATGAATGAGATTTTTCAACTCGCTACCTCCTCAACTTTAATTACTGCGTAAGTAATAGACTTATTTTTACCAACATTTTATTTTACATGTAACAACCAAAACCAGCTAACTAGGGACTAATGAAAGGGACATTTGCGGAAAAATAAAACATCGCAATATGTAGTAAACATATTAATATCTATAACCAAACAAAAGTTATATTACGAGTTATATTACCTAGTCTTATATTGGTTGACTATAGATGTGCGAGGAAAAATTGTTTATTGAACGAAAGCGACCGCAAATATTGTCTACACGCTAATTATATACATTATACACTAGCGGTGTGTAGGCGAACACAAAATGATGACCACAATTGACAGGTTTTTGTAATGAAGGTCATTTTCGTTTGATGATACATCAAACTGGATCTTGGGTGTATAGGCAATCGTAATATGCACATAATGTACTATTATTCACACAAATGGTAGTAATTTGTTGTTTCTCAGTTGTCGGTTGTTATTTTTATTTTAAAAACTATTACTACAAAATAATATAATAAATGTAAACAATGTTGGATTGATTTTAAGTAGAATACTACATTTATCTAAAAAATCCGCAATAGATGGCGCCACAGGTCCGTATAGTCATCAATCACTCTAGGCCCAGCTTCTCACAACAATTTGTTTATTTGAGTTCTTATTTTTTGGGGCGAATGGAAGGACATACACTTTTATGCCAAATCCGAACGGCTGAATTGAGAAGCTTTTCTATGACATTTATACTCTTGGCGCCCATGACATACATATCAAGAGGAGGAAGCTTCATCGAAGGGTTTTACGGCTAAGTCAGGCGTATTAGGGTAGGGAAGAGCCCCTTTTGCTGGCAAAACCATACCGTTTTAGAAAACCTTCAATAACATACAGTGAACAGTGAAGGTCAAAAGTAAGTGAACACCGCTGCAGAATTTTTTTTTTAGTTTGGAAAAAATTGTTTTTTAAATATCAGTGGAGTATTTTTATTCATTATCAATATTTTTACAGCTTGTTGGTTTTTTAGACCCGTTTCAGTACCCTAAAGAAACCCTAAAAAAGAGCTTGGGTGTTCACATACTTTTCTCGCTCACTGTATTTACGTTACGTTACAGTTTTATTCCACCAAAAAATAAAGCGCCCGTAACTTTCTTGTTTATTGCAAGTTTTGTTGGTTTTTTTTTTCTCAAAATATAGGAATAGCAATAAAGTGCATGTTTATAGCTAAAGCTTATTGATTTCAAATGGCAGTACGTATCTGAAATCCTTGGACTCTGATCTCTATAACTTCTCTAGTAGCCATCAACTGCCGATCGTCTCTTTCGGATATGGCCGAACAGTTCAACATTCATCGATTTTGGGTGTCGGGGCATAGAAACTTTCCAGGGAATTGTAAGGCCGATGAACTCGCCAGAATAGGAACAACTCTACCCAATTCTACTATAGGCACCCTGAGTAACAATTTTCAACTTTTTACATTTGAATTGGCCTCTACTCGAAAAATGCGTTTCAACTCAATTGAAGCACGAAAAACCTTTTTTTATTTTTTTTCTATTTATTATTTTACACTATGTTTTCTTACAAATAATTTTTATACAGTATATTAAGTAACCTTAAACTTTGTCTTTTCACTTTCAAATTTTAACTTATTATTTATTGTTTTAAACTTTATTATTTATAGATATTTAATATTGTCTTTACCTGACAATCTCCAAAATCGAACTTCTCCTACCAATTACAGACTCTTATATTTTTACTCGGTTGACAAACAAAACAATGTGTATTCTGCCACGATCGTAAACATGTTTACATAATTTATACACTGCACTGTTATACTGTTGGCTGTAGCCTTGACACCAATTTTGCTGTGGTGCTTGGGTCTACTCTAAACCAAATAAATCGTAAACATGTTTACGCAGAATCTCCCATAGCGGGTGCACTATGAATATTATAATTCTGGTCACAACAATTTTGTATGTATTTAACTCCTTGGCATACCAATGGCTACTTGGAAGCAAAAATTAAAGATGGATGCTATCGAGAGTGCAAATCTTAGGCCTACTGTCCATGTAGCAGCGCTTCATACGCACGCTTTCGTCATTTGCAGCTTGTTGTACGCAGAACCAGAAGCAAGTAAAAATTTGGTCCAAAAAAAGACAAGTTCTTCCTTTTGGAACTTTGGAAAGAACAGTTTCTGGAATTAACAGAAATGTCAAAGTAAATCACGTAAATTTCGGTGGAAACGGCTTTCGTGATTTATAAATAATCACTTCGGCTTAATCACGTTGGTGGGAACATGGTATTATTAGCGAAAGGTTGCAGCTGCTTCAATTAGCAAAATACGAACCGTGTTGGAATTTTGAGAGCTAATCTCCGATAACTATCTATCCGCGAACTACTCTTGAGTCTTGAGCGCTGCTTGAGAGCTACTCGCAGCATTTTTGCTCTGAAATGAACAAGTAAATAAATAGGTGGCGCAACAGGCAGGTAGACACTCAAGGCCTAGCTTCTCGCAACCATTCGTTTCTGTGAGTTTCTATTTTTGGGACGAATGGAAGGGACCTACAATTTTATGCCGAGTCCGAACGGCTGAATTGAGAAGCTTTTTCAGGACAGTCAAATGGACACCCACCTGAATAGGAAAGCACGCCGGTCGTAAGGCTAGACCTTTTTGCAGACGACTTTTGCATTAGCTGCATGAATGAAGAAGAGGAGGGAATTATTCCTCATCCTCCAGCTCTCTCCCGTAGAAGGAAGCTTCACTTGGGAGCCTTTCATTACAAAGACTTGTAATGGAAAGGGAAGTAAACATGCAAAATACAAAAAATTTCCATGGAATTGTAAGCGCACAAACTAATAAATAGAAAGTTTACACAGGAGCAGACGGACATAATTGCTGGGGTGCCGTGACATAAGGCCATGCAATTTCCACTATTTATATATTGTGAACTTAAGGTCAAAATCGTTAAAAATTTTACTTGAATTGAGCAAAATAAGGCCCTCAGGGCATGATGGAAATATGGCCCTATGTCGCAAAAAAAAAAAAAAAATGATCTTATGACCCTTTTGCAAAGTTACATAAGGCCATATGTATGTCGCTTTGTAAAAGTGTAACGAGGTCATATTTCGAAATATTCCCAAATATGGCCTTATGTCGCAGACAAGGTTTGACAGCTGTTTCAGAACAATCTGATATCTCTGTGAATACCTCGCCTTGCACACTCAAGCTAGAAGCAGGGGGAAAAGCCACAAGAGAAGCAAATGCTATATGGACCGCCCTAGAAACTTTTAGTACCACTACTATGGCCGTCCTTTAATGAAACAAGGCCCGTGAGAATCATACGGAAACATTTATTTCCACCCTCTCATAGGAATCGTAACGGGGGCACAATACTCTGCTGCGGTAAAAAAGAAGAAAATGTGATTGACGGAGGAAGAACTTTATATAGGGTGCGGTGCTAACGGACGACACAATCCACTTCCTATATGTCACTGCCCAGGACTCCAACATACCAGGTATGGGAGAAAGTTATAAAGAGGTTTTTGGTGGTACATAACTACTGCCTCAAACCTTGTTTTCATTCCTATTACTTGTTCGTAGCTTCAAACTCGGACGGAATCACAATTAATAAAGTTTTTCTGATTGGATAAGCAACTCGGAGTGATCACTTAATCTGACTTAACTCCTAGATTTGTTAATACTTATTTACTTAAGGTGGCGCTACAGTCCGGGGTGGAACTGGGGCTCAACCAACAAGCGTCTTTAGCCAGCACGATCTTTGGCCGGCTGTCTCTAGTTTCGCACGCTAAGTTGGTTAAGGTCCCCTTCCACTTGCGTGCGCCACCTGATTAGCGGTCTTTCTCCACTGCGCCAATTTGTTAATACCATTGACCGTGTAATACTATTCTTCAATTGTGACCTATATTTGCCATTTGGAATTTTGAATACAAAAGGTAGGTAATATACGTACTTAAAGAGATTGTGAACGATTGTAATTAAATTGTCATCTGACTCGTCCTTGCGTGAAGAGCAATAATATATCTAATGATTCTAAAACCGGCCCATAATTAAATAATCATTTTTTTTAGATCACTGTCAATGAGCGAGTATACGCGTGAATAAGTCGTGCACATTAATTTATTTCATTATTGCAGAACATTTCCGCTATGAAACTGAACAACAAACAAAAAAACTAAAATATGTAATTATTTATTTTCGACTAAATAAATTTTCTTCTCACATAGTTTTAGTGTGATTTCGTGATTTTCGAATTTCAAACGATCGAAATTGTTTGGTGGCATGTTTAATATGTTGAAACCTGACAAAGTGTCATACAGTCATGTCATGTTGCCAAGTTTTTGTACTTGGTGTCAATATATTCATAGCCGTTCATTTGCATCTTATTTCAAAATATATCTGACTTCAAGCATTTCCAGCATTAAAATGTTCTTGGTTACAACATTAACACTCACTTTATAGCCAACCGATGCGGTTTTTTTTCCGTTCACATTATTTTCTAACAGATTCCTACATGTACTATATATATGCATATCTCCCAACGTCTAAAATGGCAACACAATGTGTATTGAACTAGTAGGCAAGTAAATTAATAAATTACTTAACCATACCAATTCGCAGTCAATTTTTTTTTTTTTTGCAAACAAGTTTGAAATATACTCGTACTATAGATGGTATCCGTATCGTGGCATTCGTTGTCTTAACCATGATGCTATTTTCTCGCTGCACACTCTGTTGCCCACTGACACTCTTGGTAATGGGTAATGGCATAAACTGGGCTCAACAAACTAGTTGTTCATGTACTATAGATATAGATACTATTCGTGTGCTATAATAGATACTCACTTCACCTTTTTGTATCTTTTTCCGTTCGAACGGGTTTTTGTCGCTCGTCACAGACATATGGTCGTATAGTATATAGTGCATAGAAATAAAAAACATAAAAAAAAGTTGTGTAATATTTGCAGCGCGCAGTTCAATGCCAAAATTCGAAACGCGTTTGTCTAGTCGGTCGGCTTTCCGGCCACTTGAATGCTCCCTCGGCTTGCAAATAAAATAATCGATTTATGCGGCTAGGCTATCTGTGTGACACTATATAGTTTTAAAATATGCACAAGACTGTACAAACGGCTGCAAAAATTATATTCGCCCGCTTCTCGAAAGTTTGTAATCTGTTTAACCTAGTTTCCTTTTGGGAGGATTTGAATACAGATTCAAATTCGAATTCAATTGACATCCCCTTTGTTGTAGATAATTGCGCCACATCTACTCTCCGCAGTTTTATACTATTCTCGCAACTTTATTATTTTTATTCATCATGATTCATGAATCATAATAACGTATTAACAATAACTGACATCAAACAGAGACTTACGTCATTACTGTTTTTTGTTAATGATGTTGCGGAGGGATTATATCGAGATACAATTTTGTTGCGTTTGTTTTCTTTATTTGCGCGCGATTCATTTGTTGTCTATAAATTGTAGTTTATTGAGATACATTTTATTCTTCAAATTCAAAGACAAAGGATAATTATTTTAGTTCTTCGGTGACTAAATTGAGTACATACGTTTTGGTCCTTTTCATGCGGAGGCTGCTTTGTTTCGTGGGATGTGAGGGTTTCTTTGTGCGGAAACTGTTTGTATATACATAATTGTCTTTCGGCCGAGATGAGTTGGAAACTACATTTTGCAGATAGTTTCAGCTAATTTGCAAAGTACACAGACTATACTGAAATATTTTATCGTCGAAGTTCCACGTCAGGTGTGAACATCTCACTAACTTACAATAGATAGACATTTTTCGCATTACGTCATTTCATTTTGAGTCACACCATTATTACACGAGTTTACAACCATATTGCGAGACTTTTATCGCGATGAATATAATTTTCGTTTTAATTGTTATAGGTGGGTATATACATTAATTCTTTGTCAGAAAAAAAAATAAAAAAACAATTTAAAATAGCTTTGCGTGTATTAGATACTAATTTTGATATTATCATAATCTACATAAACAAGAAGTGAGTTAATATTATGGCTTACATATGACAATTATGTTGTCCTTCTTACCCCCAGTTTCACAGTTTCATAGTGGAAGTTTAAATGTCACTTTTAGTTTAAACATCAGTTCCACAATTAATTCGGTTTCACAGTTTCGTTTACACCTTGAACAGAGTACATTCTGTAGTTAAACGACAGTATTAAACCTCAAAATGAAGTTTCAATTTGAAAGCTGCCGATTGTCAAAAACACAAATATCTGACGTTATTTTGCGTGTTCTTCGAAAGAAAAGACAAGGAACGATTTTGGAAGATTCGTTAAATAGCTCAGTACCTACTGTACAATACTACCAAATTATATTCATTAAATTTAGTTAAACTGCGTTTAATTGAACTGAAGCTCAGATTACATTGTGAATCCGGAAGTTCAGCTGAACTTTAGTTTAAATTTCCACAGTGACACTGGGGGTTATCGGAGTATCGTTATCGTTGTAATAATTGTTGAATCATTTACTGAAATGCTTTCAATGGTGGGTTCAAAACTCCTAAAGCCATCTATCGAGGAACCATGGGAATATAGAAAGCCCATCTGTGGTCTTGGTAGTCTCAATATGTTTTTGTTTTTAATTAAAATAAATGCCAAACTTGTGGCACTGCGTCTGCTTACTTTTGCAATGATTTTGTAATTTTAACCTTGGTTGATGGTGAAGGTTTTAGAACACTTTTTTCACCTTAAGTAAGATGTAATTTGTGTTTTTCCGGGGATCGAATCTGGGATCCCGCATTTCCAGTCAGACTTGCTTCGTGGCCGGCACTCGTATATTTGCCTGGCACACAAAATTAAATAAGGGTTTTCAATTGGTACGGGTCGTTGCCAGCCAGATTCGTCGCATTGCTGCGGTCCATTATAGAGTGTACAGGAGATCCAGAGGCATTCAATTCCTCGCCGTGCACAAGAAATCGGCCTTTCGCAGATTCCCACTTGGCGAATTTTGCATCGGTACTTAGGCTTACGCCCGTACAAGATCCAACTAAATCAGGAGCTCAAAATTAATGAACATAGAAAAAACCGTTTGATCCCTGACGTGGCTTCGGAGCGTTTGGAAGAGGACCCCAATTTTGGCCGAAAAATCATCTTTAAAGACGAAGCGCATTTTTAGATGAATGCGGGTATGTTAACACGCAAAATTACCATAAATATGGGACGACGATATTTCAAAGTCGACCCGTCCTTATTGAAAAACAATTTAGTGAATCTTCAATAAGATCAGCTTCTATTCACATTTCAATTTCAACCTCTCTAGGGAGTCGAAGTATGAAAAAGTTTGGAACCCCTGTGCTAATCGTTAACAATGGTGGCTTCAAGTCAAATTTTAGTGGTAAAAAACATAACAGGTAGTCGACTTAATAAAGTGTTTTTAAGGTTTCGTTTCCATATGGAGGAACTTTATTGCTTTCGCTTTTCGTGTCTGACCGAACCCACTAATCCAATTTTGTACCTAGGTCTATCTCAAGAATTAACTGACGTAGAATGCTGAAATTTGCACACAACATCAGGTATAACGTCTAGTTCAACGACAAATACCTATATTATCAATACATCGGCTGGTTTTGGAGTTATTCTTAATTTGGCGGAAAAAATATTTTTTTTCGCACAAAAAACTGTTTATTTATTGGTTTACAAACAAAGAACACTCATGCATATGCATCCTATTGCGCATATACTTACTCAAGCTCCCACTTTCTTCACATCTACTGAATCCGCTTCAATCTGCCCCGATTCAAGTGAAGAAGTAATTTCTTCCGTTCGTCCGTTGTTAATGAACAATTGGATCATCGATGTGGAATTTTTAATTATGAACGACGAGGGTGGGAACCTCGGCCGTTTATATTTCGTGAATGCTGAAAATTTGGGCTCATCGTCACTCAGCGCCATTTTTAGTCTATTAAAACTGACAGGGACAACTTCTCTGACCTTGTCGAACGTCGACTTAAACCTAATCTAATAGGTAGAACACGACTCTGATGGTCAACGAAACAGTCAACATGTTCACAAAAACATTCATAGACTCTTTTTAAAAATCTTGTCCTGATAGTCAGGCCCCTAAAAGATCGGAGCGCGGCAATAAACCAGAAAACTTTTCAACAGAACTTTCAAACTGACAAAAATCGAAGAAGACTGGTGCGATATTCGTGATTTTAAAAACAAAAGAAGGGGAGCGAAAAGAACAACCTGGAAAACCACTGTTCCAACATCGAATCTACCACAGAGACATTTGGATTATGGAAAAGCCCCTTCCACCAAAGGTTACCTCTACAAGGATGAAAACAGTTGGACAGCAAACAGACAGGGGAGAACTTGGAACTGCTTTTAGGAACCCGATTTCCGAGTTAGGCTTGGGCTCTAAAATCCTTCAAACCCTACAAGTCTGTGCGAAAAGACGGTATTATACCAGTCATGCTACAAAAAACGAGCGAAACGACTATACCATGGCTTCAGACAATATCTCTCACCCAAAGTAAAATACCTGTGTATCGCGTTTGTGGGGCTTACAATTAAACATAGTGCACTGGATGTACACCGTGATTGTAAGACCAATTCGATCTTTGGCTCGGTTTATTGGTGAGAGGCTGTTAACACTAAATCCTCCCTACAGAATCTGAACAAGTTACAGAGAATTGCTGTCAAATGTATAACGGATTCAAAAATCTACACAACAGTTAGGGCTAAAAACGTTGCTAAACCTACAACATATCGCGCTATACACTATAAGATCGTCGCAGCCAAAGGTGCTCTCAGACTACGAGAGAGAACAAAATTTGGAAGCCCGAATCGTTCGGTCACTCGCGCATACTGCACATCTTTGATCTGAGTGGACTTATGACACTCAGGGACTACAAGAAACCAGGGTATGACTTTGACAAGAAATTTAATTTTTTGACATTAAAAAATCAAAGATTATAGCATCTTTGGATAGAAATCAAATCCGAAAGCTCGTTACGCCGACGAGGACCGGACACTGCATCATTGGAAACATGGCCAAAAGACTGGGTTTCTTTACAAATGACTTCTGCAAAAGTTGCAGGGATAAAGAGGAAATAGAATATTTGTGGAACATCTTCTGTCCTTCCCTTAATGTGAGACCATATGTAGGCCTATTGAAGGATCAAACTTTCTTCGTTCCAGACGTTGGCACCTGTAGAGTGTGTGTCCTCTGACTTGCGTATAAGCTAGGTCAACCCATTCAATTCAATTTAAACACATTTACATTTATACTACTTCAATAGCGAAAGTGTAAACAATCCCGTTGAAGCACTTTGCTTTGCGGGTAAATTATATAATCGGCCCTAGCGAGGTATCCGTCGGAACGGAGAATTCTCCGCAACGCATATTCCGTCGGAGACTCAAATTACATTCGAGGTATCCGACTTCGGAAAGAAAAATTAAAATGCGACAACGCATTGATTTGACATGATGTTGTTTCGTGCTACATCGGGGTTTTCCTATTTAGTGCTTGTTTTTTCGTTTGTTTTTGCCCTGGAAACACAAATTAAAGAAACAAATACAACCAATTACTTTGCTAAAATGTTTTTTTCTTTATTGCTTTCATTTATCAACACTTCACTGTAATTCGTAAACAAATTCCGCAACTAATTCCTGTCGGAGCATATCGGAAGAAAATTCGTATGAAACTGTCAAAAATATGAATAAAAACGCACTTCATCGCACTGAAACGCAAAACGCCAGTGTGCGTTGCATATTTGTCGGAACAAAGTTCCGAAAAGCTGTTCCGACGTATACCACGAATCAAAAATCCTCCGATTCGTATGAAATCGGAGAAATTTCCGTTCCGACGAATACCTCGCTAGGGCCGAATGTAAACTAAAAGTTAATAAAAATCTTTAAATCTAAAAAAAAATAAAAAAAAAGACAGAATTTGACCCACAAACCTACTTACCAAAAATTGCTTTTATTATCGTTTAATAATATTTACATTAAATTTATTCAATTGAACATAAATATAAACTCGAGCATATACAGGTTAGCAAACATCCAGCAGTGATTTACGCGCCTTTAAACCTCCTCAACTAAGTAGAACGTAAATAAAAAATATAATTAATATTTGCTCGAAATACACTCGTTAATTAATTCGAACATTGACCAAGAACATCACTCGAAAATATAAGTTCCCTGACATTTATTTCGAATTTTTTTTTTCGAACTTTAATGGCAAATATCGTACCATTTTATTTATACATATGTACCAGAAGCGGGAAAAAAAGTACACATTTAAGATTAAAAATAGAAAATAATAATGCGCGTAGATTGATTACATACATTGCATGTCGGCCTCATTAAGCACAGTAAATGTTTGTTTGTGACTTCTAATTAGTGATTCGAAGATTGGATGATAAACTCGAAATCAGGTGATTCTCCCAATTGACCAACAACACAACAAATGACGTGTTCGAATTCTACATCACACCACCACTCAAATTTCAAAATTTTCACCTGTCTGAGGACAGACTACCGCCATCATAATTATTATTATTAACGTGAGTAATGACGTTAAACGGAATGATAAACAATTCCAGCGAAGATAATGAATAGATGTTAAATTTATCACAAATGATTAAACTCTACTTTTGATAATAAACAAATAAATATACGAGTATATACCTATACATAATTATTTCTCTTCGTTTTTATGTTTTCAAACAAAGAAAACAAAACCAATTGGCCTTGTCGGAGGGAAAAAAAAAAAAAAAAAACATTATTCTATAGAATACCAACACAATATAGAAGCTAGGGGGCAAACGATATAATTAAGAGCAAAATTTATTTTTGTTTAAAAATCAAAATGAGGAAATCTTTCTATTTCGAAGATTATGACAATCACAAGCCGAATGAACAAAGCGAACAGCACTCGAGTCGATTACGTGCAGAACTACTACTACAGCAATGCAATTCTACAGTCTCACTCTCACGAATAGTACCAGTAAAACGCATTGTTTACTTTTTTGTTGTGAAAAACACTATTCGGTTTCGGTCATTGACTTTTCATTAAAGTGACAGTCAAGTCATAGTAATGAATTTTCATTTATTACATTATACATGTGCGATGAATTTCGTTGGAATTTACGAATTCAAACGTTCAAATTCGCACCCTTACTTTGTCAGGTTCACTTGGTTTCTTCAATTCCAAATAAAAATTCAAGAAATAGATAAACAATGGCGAATTGGGAAGAGAGCAAATTCCAAATCCACACATGAATTCAAATTCGACCGCATTTTATCTTGGAGGGTACTCTCGTTTACTACAATTATTTTGTGTTCATTTTGACTCTGAGGCTGACTCATTCCGTTTGAGAATTGAGATAGGCAACTGAACGCATTTCAAGCAAATGGCGCCACATTTTTTTTGGTACATGTTATAGAAATTACGTCATTTTGTTCGATCGAAAATGGTCAACTTATATTTTTTGTATTATCCGAAGTGATCAAGATTTTTTGACACTAATTAAAATTGCAAACGAACAGTGGTGGGAAAAGAACATCCACCTGTGTTTGATTAATGCGACAAGTAGATGGGCCGAACTCGGAACAAAATAAGTGAAATGAAAAGATAAACGAATGGATCTGTAATGTCGATTTCCATTGGGCTGTTACCGTTTTGCTCTCAATCTCAGATTTTTCCTGCCCCAATGGAACATGAAATGAGATCAATTTTTTTTGCATTTGTGTTGGTGTGTGATTTGACAGTCAGCTGTTTTTAAATTCCAATTTGTGTTTATAAAATTGAATTGTTATTTGTTAGTTTTTTACTTGTACTTGTACAACAACTACTTAAACTTGTTTTGTTTTTAATTAGAACATCGTCCTCCCCCATGAAAAAACCCCATTGGCATTTTCTACGACGGTCCATTCGTCTACATTAATATCCATTTTCAATTTTCAAATTTATTCCACAATAGGTAGGGGAGACTGGGGCACATTTTTGCTTTTTGCTTTGAGGTCTCATAAAATCCTATTTGCTTAAATTATTAGACTGTAAAGTATTCTCACTTTAAGAAATGCAAATAAACTTTGATTTGGACAAATAACTACGTAAATTTAGTAAGGGCGTATAATTTATTTTTATTTAAAAACGAAGTAGGTCCTTATGTTCAAAGGTACCCCCCATGTGGGCAGTTTTGAACTAGGCTGGTGCACTTTTGAACGGTAGTATTTGTAATTGTTTTTAGCAGCTAATAGTTACTACAAGGTTTGTATTTTTTTAATAAAATAAATTAACTTTATTATTTTAATAAAGAAAACAAAAAGGACTTAGCAAAATAAACTGAAATTTGGAAATTACTGAAATATTTTACAAATGACTGAAGAAACTTTATAAAAACAAAAATGAGTTATTTTATTAACCGAACAGAAATTTTGAAAAAATTAAGACAAAAATTATCACCGCAGCTGTCCTCGATGTTCCCGGAGCGTTAATTGATGGTGGTAGCTTAGCTTTTAGTTCAATGCTACTTACAGACCCCTTGTTCAAATGTGTCCCGACTGTTTTGTTCAAACCTGCCCTAATAAGTCAAGCGACATAAAAATGTGCGCAAATATTTATATTTTTCATATTTGTGAAAAAACGTACCTTCATACGTTTTCAAATGAAGTTATGCCTTAAAAATATATTTTACACAAAAAGAAAAGCTCACTATAAAATTTGTACACTCTTACAAATAGAAAAATTAAAATTATGCAATTTAAGCATAAAACCTCCTCATGCGGCTACTTCCAGGCGACGACTGCAAAGACATCCGAAAGTCATCGACGACTAAAGAACACGGTATTACCAAGTTTAAATTTTGGTTTATGGTGGATTTACATCACCACACCACGCAATTTTGCATGACTTCAGAGAGAGATATCCGTTTACTACAGTCAAGGCTAGTAGTAGTAGATCTGTAAGAGTAAGACCACAAATCTCCATAAAAAAGTTATGGCGGCCTAAATTCAACTGTTGGGCTTGTGGTCTCACACATCAGTAGCAAATGTGCCCCAGTCTCCCCTAACAACAACTAACCTCAAAGTTTGACAAATGTCACTTGTTTTCGTATTGGTGAAAGTATGTGCGATTTGGAAATACAAAAATACCAATCCGCCATGAAAAGCGATCCGCCGCGCATTTGGGAATAAGCCCGATTCAAGAAAGGCTACAGTAGCACTTTTCTCTTGCAAAAAAGCTATCATATATATATTTACCCTTACTGATTCTGTAACGCTCCTTACTTTTCATATATTTTTGTTATATTAAATAAAAGTAGGCGGTGCGTATTTGAATAAATTTTAGAATTTTAAAAAATTTGAGTTTTCTCATTATTCAAATTCCCACCGCCTACTTTTCATAATATTTAAATTTTCTTCATAGTTCAAACTTAATGAAACTGACGCTCGGCAATGAAATTGGGAAATAAGAAATAGAACTCCCAAAGCGAAAATTTATTTCAGACTGTAGGTACTGCATGTATCTGTCACAATTTAGCTCCCCCATTAATTGTTCGGCACATTTTTCACGCTAAATTTTAACAGATCATGTCGGTTTTTTTCCTGTTGTGTTTTCGTGTTGGGAAAATTAATAAGGATTCAATGAATACCTAGATGAGAAATACTTTGAAAGTGATAAATTTGAGATCAAGGAATACCAGAAAAGGAAAAAAGAAAGTACAACGGAAATATATCACTTTTTCGCGTCTATGCATTTTTGAAGGAAGCTATTTTCAACGAACAGCTGTTTTTTGTGACACTTATAGTCCACAGCGCACTATATGTGGGGTCTTTAACCGGCCTCCGGACTACCGTACCTTACATGCCTAGGATAAAATTTGATACTAAAGAAGAAAGGAATAAAGGATGGGATATCATAATGGGAAGGTGAAAATTTGGATTTAAAATTTTGAAGGGAAAAACACTTTTTTAGATTTTTATTCATTATATATAAACCAAAAGTGTTAACTAATATAATTTACAAAGTTTCTAAAATTCAATAAAAATACTTTAAAGTTAGTTAACATTTTTGAAAGATAAAGAATAAATCGGTATCATTCTGTAGCACTTACGTGGCTAGAGGCGAATGATCCTTTAAATAGAAATTAATAAAAAGTTATAAATGTGTGTGGGGATAACACTAACATTTCTATAATGTGAAAAAAAAAAAACAAAACAAAGAAATATAAAATAAGATTCAATATATAATGTAGTTGAGTATTGAACTAAGCTTAATTTAGCATTAATTTGACTGCAGAACTATCCAAACTGAAAAGCCAACTTTTTAAGTTTTTTAGGAATAAGGTGGAAACTCTTATGTTCCTTATTGATTGTGGCAATTTATTAAAAAGCTTCGGCGCTCGAAATCACTCGATCAGTCCGCATGCTACAACTGATGTAACGTCAGGATAGCGGCGCGCGTTCTGATCGGCCTCTTTCCTCAAGACATATGGTACCACTGGTGTTATGGGTACCAAAGAGCTGCCCTCCCCATTACCTTTCCTGTTACCAAGAAAGATACCATGGTTGCCACTAGCTCCGGTTTTGTATGTTTTGTATGTTATTATAATGTTTTATGTTTTGTGTAATGTAAATAAGGCATACATTTCAAGCGGTTCCCACAGTATTTTTAGATAACTGATTTACTAACTGCTCTCAGTTACTTTCATAGGAAGGTTTCCTTCGTGATATTTAAAATCCTGAGGGCTGCGCGAGCGAAGCCGCGGGCAGAAACTAGTTTGGAAATAAATGGGGCCTATAACCTCGAATAACGCACTGGCTCTATACATCTCGGTCATAAGACCGATCCTCACTTATGGGGTAATTGTCTGGTGGACAGCTTTGGATGATGAGCATAAGCGATGAAGTACGCACAACTCCCTCTGTCGCACTGGACATAATGTTTCATCTAATTCACGAAAACATTTAATTTTGCGCCATTTAATAGTAGTGATGCCAACGAAAAATATATAACAATGTGACAGCTGACAGTTCAGGGTTAGTAGAAATGGAGCGTTATACGAAAGAACAACTCATTTTCACTGTTGAGCAATATTTTAAAAATAATGAAGGTCGTCAATAAATGGCCGTCACGTCATAGTGATTTAAAACCATCAACTGTGAAGAGAATAATTGAAGAGTTCAGGGAGACTGATCTTAAACAGTCTGGGTATCCTGTCCTGTCACAAGTCGTTCAACAGAAAACATCGAAACAGTTCGCTGACAGTCCAAGAACATCAATTCGGCACTTTAGTCAAGAATCGGACATTTCGAGAAGCTCTCTACAGCGAATTCTCACGAAAGACTTCCAACTTCATGCTTACAAAGTTCTATTGACTAAAGAACTGAAGACTACTGACCATGTAGCGCGAAAGAGAGGTCTTTGAATGGATTTTGGAACAATAACAAGTGGATTCTTATTTTTCGAACAAAATCAGCCAGAGAAACAATTCAATTACTGAATAAGTGATTTCCTAATCGTGTAATCGGCCGTTTTTGCTATCAGAATTAGTAATCCAGATCTTGCGATTTCACGCCATTTTACTTTTTTCTTTGGAGTTTTTTTGAGGTCAAATCTCTATGCAAACAAGCCCACGACCACCAACTCCTTGAAAGAGGAAATTGGGAGGTGCATTAATGAACTTCAGCCACATTTATGCGAAACGGTCATAGAAATTTAAAAAAAAGAGTACGTACTTGCGAGCTCTATGAATCAATAAAAAATGTAAGCTTTCTAATGAAAAATCTGTATTTTCTATCAAAATTACGTTTTGCGTGAATTATGTCTCAACCACTCCAACCCTCAATTTTGACAAGAACTTTCTGGAATAAATCTGGAATAAATAAATTAGCGAAGAGATTTTTGAATAATTTTTTTTGCAGTCGCTATTAGAATTGTTTTTAAGAAACTTTTTGCATCAAAACATTTTTTTTTTGATACCGAGGAAAAAAGTTAAAAAAAGTAGACTTTCACAAAAATTCAAAGTTTTCAATGGGTACTTAATGGGTTTTCCTTAACCCTTTAATGATCTTTCCATTGATGCCAAAATTTACATGAAGTAAGTTCAAATCATGAGCAGAATTAACTTTAGTTTTGTCAAAATACATATGCCGGCCACTGTAGATGTGAATTATAAAACAAATCTATAAAAAAATTAAATCTTTGATCTTGAAATTTTGTAGAAAAGGATTAATTTTTAGCCATAAGTCTGACAGACAGTATGTAGATGTTGTTTGTCTCAATGTTTAATGCCTCAGATTGATTACGTGAACAGTTTTCCAGTTGACATTTATGGAGGGGTATTCGACAAATCTAGACTAAGTAAGGCCTACTGTCCACGACGCAGGCGGGGCACTGCCCTTATTTGAGTGTTACTTCTATTGCGGCTTCACCAAATTAAACAGTGCAAGAGCCTAAGGTGTTTGAGTTAAAATTGACCTTGCTAGTAACTATGGAGGCCAACCTACTGTTTATCGAACATTATGGCCCCTTAAACAGACAGTGGGGTCAATCAGTGACAGATAAATGGGCAGATATCGCTTTGATTCTCGTCGTTGATGGAAAGGCGGGGTTAAATGTGTAACGCTTCACAATTTTATATTTAAGAAGTGATATGCATTCTAGAAGTATACGTTCAGACTATCGGATTTGTGATGGGATACCTCCTATCAACAACCAACTAAATTTCGTCGGCGTATATCATCAACGACCAAACTCGGTATAATTGGGTAAATAATATGGCCGTCAATACTCAAATTAAGCCTCTGAAGAAAAACATGCCTTTTATAACAATTCCCAGTATAGCTACTCTTCGAAATGAATGCGTAGGCTTTTACCTCAATTGCCTATTTTAAATAATAAAAAAAAAACAATCAAATTTGTTTAACCATCTCAGCGAACATTTGCTAGCCCGAGTAGTACCCTTTACCAAAAACAATCAACTTGCTACAAATTTTAACTCAATTAAACGCCTAATCTTAAATCAGATTAATGCGAACATTTCCATCACTGTCTTTAATGTTAAATGTACTTGAACAAACCAAAACACACATGATAATTTTGGAAAACGTACATTCTTGTTTTATGGCCAAAATGTTTACTTTTAATACGTTTTTGTGGTATAAATAAATCTTATCTCAATTCTATGGCGAAAGTAAAAAAAAAAAAAAATTCGCTCGTATTTGCGCCTCCAAAAATGAAAGAGTGCTTTCAACTTTCAAGGCCTGTCAAACGTGAGGTGCGTTTTTTTTTTAATTTATTACTTTTTCAAAACAAAATGTATTTATGCAATTTGTCATCGACAATAGATAAGCGGAATATTTTTTACTAGATAAAAAAGTCTTTGCAGTTTTTTTTTACGATATGAATAAGAGCGATTTTTATTGTCGCCATTGTTCAGTAGTAGATTATGCATTATTGAAAACAATTTCGAGTACTAAAACAACAAAGCCACACGGAAATTTGAAATGTGTATATTTATAATATGTACCTATCTTTCGATCCTCATCTGTCAGAGAGACAGTGTGCTTGGGCAATTAATGAACCTGGCATGATAAGCGTTCGTTTACATCGCACCATCAGAGAGTGTTATAGGTCTTCCGTGATAGTATGCCGATGTGTTTGCAAAGCAAAGTAAAGATAATCACCCCAGCCAGCCAAGTCGGACGCTACGGATCATCACCTCATTAATTTAAAATATTTTTTTCAACCCCATTTTGAAGTAGTCTCTCAATCGACAGCGAATGTTGAAATTTGTTGCTATTCACTCGAATGGAGGTGACTGGACTACATCTGACGTTTGTTGTGTGACTGATGGGGTTTAATTTGTAAATAGCATGTTAACCATACTAAACCTATCATCAACATTTAATGGCAATGGTGTAGTGGTTATAATAATTGCTTACCCGAGCGGACACAAGTTCAAGCCCCGGCCCGCGGGGCTCAGCAGTAATAGTCTGACTGCGACTATAAAGAGAAACGAATGACATCAGAGTTCGAACTTTAAAGTTTCACTTATAACGCGTAAAATGTTGATATTTCTCCATATAGTCCCAAATCTATATATATAAAAGAAAGTGTCCGAAGTGCGATGTAATCCCATAACTCGCGATTGGCCGAACCGATTTTGATGATTTATACTTTGTTGGAAAGGTATTTTCTTAGTACGGGTTATAGAAAAAAAAAATTGGACAAAGGGGCGTGGCACCTCCCATACAAAAAAAAATCGTATATCTCGAAAACAACTGAATCGATTGAGTTCAAATTTACATACGATCTTAGGTATCGGCCCAGGAGTATTCCTGTGAAGATTGGTCAAAATTTGACAAAGGGGCGTGGCACCTCCCATACAAAAAAAAACTTCTATGGGGTGAAAATCGATGACGTTGTAACTCGATAACCGCTGGGGCGATTCTCATGATTTTATTTTTGTTTTGTTCGTATTGCTGTATTTCAGGCTTACGCAGAAATAAAATTCTAGAAAATCGATTTATTCTCATTTTTCGCATTTTACGATAGAACATTATTATCTAAGACCTAAGCAATACAACTTATGTGCACGGGCAAAGCCGGGCGGGTACAGTTATATTACATTACCTATATAAAAACGTTGGTGCGTATGTAAGTCCGATAATGGCCGCTGAACAACTGAAGCTATCCGACTTCATTCCTATAATGAAGAAATAATTGAACAAAAATATGAAAATAAATCTTGAAATATTTAAAATAACTATTTTAGGCAGAACAACGTTTGCCGGGTCAGCTAGTGACATATAAACTGTCAATATTGATGACATTTTTGGTTTTTTGTTTTCAGTAAAAATCAACATTTAATACGATTACCGTTCCGTCAAATTTATATGTATCGCATTTCGTACTATGGCTATGTATTGACCTCAAAACCTACCAGCCGATTGAGTTCAAATTTACAGGGAATCTTCGATATCTATTGGCCGGAGAATTCCCGTGAAGTTGGGTCAAAGTCGGACAAAGGTGCGCATATTCATGTGCACATGGTTTTCTGGGTTGTCACTGATGTCAGACTCAGGCAGCCAGTCAGAAAAAGGGTATGATAGGTAGGTAGGTGTGGCGGTTTGAGCAAAAAACAAAAAACAGTACTATGTGCCGTTTTGTTACCAAAAACTTTTTTGACCTGTGGTAGTTGTAAGTTTGTCGAAGACGAGAGTTTAGATCCAGCCTTTAGAATTCAGAGAGGTTATCAGTTTTTTTAATTCTACTCTTCTAGACCTCCTCAAGGGATTCGAAAAATGTTTTTCCCAAAGATCGCTGTCTGGTCCTAGCTAGTGCCGCACAGACGCATAGGTATAGTGAGTGAGAGTTATATATATTAGATATAATAAAGGGTCCGCCATCTAACGTTTTTTTTTTTTCAACTAGTGCTAATTTCGCGAATTGTAACACTTAGCTCATGTCTGATTTGACAGATAATTAGTTTTATCCTTCCGCTGAACGAATATGGTTGTGTATACGCTTGAACAACGCTGGGAAATATTGCGACACTACTTTGAAAATCATGGTAATGTTGCAGAATGTGTGCGAAAATTGCGTACGGATTTTGGAAGAAGAGAAGCACCGTCAGCTCCGTATGTTCGTTATCTTGTGATAAAAGTGAAAGAAACTGACATCCTCATCGATAAACCAAAGCGTGAAAAGCCAACAACAGTGCGTATACCCAAAACGAGTCACTGTTTGGTGCGGATTTTGGTCCAGAGGCATAATTGGGCCATTTTTCTTCGAAAATGAGCAAGGAGTGGCCGTTACAGTCCATGGCGATCGTTATCGGGCCATGTTGAACGAATTTTTGTTCACAAAAATTGAAGAGGAGGATATTGGCAACATTTGGTTTCAACAGGACGGCGCTACGTGCCACACAGCCGAAGCTACACTCGATGTTTTGCGCCCTGTTTTTGAAGATCGCATTATCAGCCGCAGAGCTGATGTCGTTTGGCCACCGCGGAGCTGCGATTTGACACCGTTGGACTATTATTTGTGGGGTGCCGTAAAAGATAAGTGTTACGCCGACATGCCAGAGACAATTGACGCTTTAAAGGACAATATTCGTGAAGCCATTGGTAAAATACAGCTGCACACAATCGATAATGTGCTTAAAAATTGGACCGATCGTGTAGGCTACTGCATGGCCAGCCGAGGCAGCCATTTGAATGAAATTATTTTCCATTATTAACCGGAAGGATTGTACTTTCAAATAAAAAAAGAAATTTGAAAAAATATTCAGTAGTTTTTTTTATAGCATTTTCAAAAAAAAAAAAAGTTATTTGGCGGACCCTTTATTTCAAGAGATATTTATTCGAATCAGACCACCACTGTCTGGGTCTCTTTTCGTCTCTCTATACCACTATAAATCTTACCCAGAGAGACTCTCTGAACTTCTCCAGAGTTCTTCTCTGGATTCGATTCCTAGTGTAACGCTAGCATCTGTTTATGTGAGATCTATTACATCCAATGGGTCTCGACCCAATGTTGTCCCAAGATCTTCATTCTTCTGCCAGCCAAAGCAGGATATTGACACAGTATATATGCCGCTGTCTCAGATTCCACCAGGAATATTTTACAAGTATCAATTACCCATCTTCCTTAAATTATACCCGAAATTGCCATGTCCCGTGGTTAACGCCACCGCCCATTTCAATGTTCCTTGACTCAAGCTTAGAACCCTTCTTTTAGTGCAGGTCGGCCATTTTATTGACATTTTAGTCTGTCTATATTCTTCCACGTTTGACCACCTTTTTGGGCTGCGTCATTGGAACTGCGGCGACGCATGGCCAGAGGCCTGTGGTGATTGCTGTTAATCTAGCGATATCTTTTCGTGTTTTGCTTTGAAGGAAGGTTGTTTTTCGCAATTTGCTCACACCCTTCTGGATATATTACAGTTCGGCTCCATCTGTGGTTGGCTTTCGATAAAAATTCTGAGGAGATTTTTGCTTTGAATGCTTCGACTGCGCAAGTGAACAGGGGAGAGCTGAACCTTGCCTGGCCAGCTCGTCGACTTTTTCGTTTCCATAAACGTTGCTCTATGACATAGAACCCAAATCAGGGTAACTTTGAACCGATCAAACGAAGCCTGCTCTCATCGGCATTCTAATACTATTTAAGAGGTTATAATATGGACTGAGGCGATAGCCTACATGATGGCTTAACTGTCAATGAATACATCTATATTTTGCCTCTGAGCTGCATTTGTGTGTATGTGTAGTTTGATTACCCGGCAGAGGTCTCGCGGATATCAAGTAGTTCCGCCTAAAACTCACTGACGTATCCCGAAGCCTAAAAGATTTTTAAATGTTGAGAGAATCAGCAAAAACATCCGCACCTACTCCACAGTCCATTTTTGAATCGTCCGTGTAGATTGTTGTCCCTGTTCACCCCATTCGTTTTGCTAGTCCATTCTTGAAGGGAACTCAACTTTGAAATGTGATTCACCGTTGAAAAATTTAATAGCTATTGTGAATTCATGAGAGAGGGAGGGGCAACACCTTCAACACAACACTTCAACACCTTTCTATAGCTTCTGGGATATATAATTTGCTAAATTTCCTGTCTATTGTACTTTGGAAATTTATAAAAAAATGTATGTTTACATATATACAATAATAAAAGCGATTAAGTTACAATACTTACTCAACTACGATGGTAGTTAGTCACTTAGGATTAACATGAGCATTATTTGGTTGAAAGCACAAAGCATTCGCATCACAAATCTGCGACTGCATTTTGTAAAGGAAAAGGACTGCCTAAGTATGCCTCATAATTCTTCCACTTTACACTCCTCAAGACAGAAAATGATCCTTAATAATAAAACAAGAAAAAGTCGGCATCTATTGTTAAGGACGACCGACGACGGTGTGGTGGGGAATGAAAAACTGCTAGTTTCTTCATCAAAGCTCACAAGAGCTGTTCAGTTTTTTTTTGTATACTTGACAAACACAAATCCATTGTCATGAGATATTTTATTTCGATTCCGAATTTAGAGATTCAAGTATTTGCGTTCCACTTATCAGAACAATTTTGGTAGTTCAAATAAAACAAAGAAACTAATTTGTGTTGCATCACAGTTGCACTTTTATTAAATTAGCTAGAGCTACAAACATACAGGGAACGGGGAGCAGCATCAATCTTAAAACAGTTTACGTAAAGTACAATTCAGATGAATTTTACTTAAATCAACAGTCCTACCCATCTAATGGGATTAGTCCTACTTTTCATTATTCTTTTTTTTATGGGTTTCTTTATCAGAATGTGAAAGAGGTATAATGTGCACGAACAATGGTTATGTAGAACTTTCCGCATATCAAGTTCAAATGTTTTAACAACATGGAAAAAGGCGCGCCGTCCGTACTTGTGAAAAGTTCGCAATGTTGGTACTTGAAGTGGTAAAACATAAATTGACCTAATGGCTAACACGACACGGCAGACAAATTGAATTAAAACAAGTTTGCCCAGATAGGAACTGCTTTTCTAAATTAGTTGCGAAAATAAAGAGTTTACAGAGTGGGCAGCATGGTTCTGCATTAATTCCAAACTGTTTGATTGTCCCGCTTATGGCTTGATTGGATTGCACATTTTTAGTCTTTCTGTTCTGTCTTGACGTAAGTTGTGGACATATACACGTCATGTATTTGGAAACATTTCTAGATAATTTCTGAAACCTGATTTGAGCCAGAGCCAGAGATAGAGACCTCTTGAAGATTTTAATAGAGCTAAGGCATATTGCCCGAAATCGTACACAATGCCGTGTATGCTTTATAAAGGGTGTCTCATCCTCCAAAAACCTTTCATACAAACTGTTTCGAAAATCTGGCACTTAATATTTAATATTTTTTTTTGCATTTTTGAGGTAAGGTGCGGGTTTCCACATGTCGAAGATTGACAAAGTTTGACAGCTCTCGTTTATGTCATTAAACGACACCACCGTCAGTCAGTTCATTTCCACCTATGACAATTATTGGCAAAAAAATCGTTTTGTCAGTTCATTGACAATAAAATTTCCACTGAAAGTTATTCCACTTGGAATTGCCATCTCTTTGTCAATTGTGAATTAATCTGAATTGAAGCTGTAGACAGAAGAGGAAGAACGGGGAAAATTTGCAAAATACGCAAAATACAAAATGCTACGTGCGTATGAAATGAATAAAACTGACTTCGAATTTATTTTGCAAAGGGTTGAACCATCATTCATAAAAAAGACACATTCAAGTGCGAAAAGGGGTGCGACCTGTAAAAAGCTTCGACTACCTTATGCATATATTAAAATGTATTGACAAACATGATGCCAATTAATTTTCACTGTCAATTAAAGACAAAGTGACATTTTGTTCGACAATGCAGCTATTTCCACTTGTCCTGTGGTTTCTTTGTCAATTCATTGATAATTTTAATTTTTCGCTATTTCCACTTGCCAATTTTTTACTTGGCATAGAAATATGTCAATTTCAAATTGACTAGTGGAAACCCTGCATTAGGACCATTTTTAACAGTGACGCGTACTTTGTCTACAACGAATTAAAGCAGGGTATTGTGCTGTTGTATTGTTTCGGGGTATAGCCGTATAGGTGGTAGGATGGTGTTATGGCAGATTTGGGGGCTATATCAGTTTCTGTCGCTTAGTTATGTATTCCAAATAGTACAGAACGACCGATTGCTTTATTTAAGATCTGGTAATGTTGTTTGTGGATCTGATGCGATTTTTGATGGTTAGGGTGGTAGGACGCAACAAGTGCAGCTTCACTTAGGCCAGAGGAGGCCCATTGTGACACTACAGCATCTAATGATCTCACAACTACCCTTTGAACCAGCAGGAGCTGAAAATGAAGTTTTGGAGGCGACTTATGATTGCATTAGCGAATTCGCCGAGTTTGTTGAAGAAGTATTTTCCGAGATATAATTTTCTACGAACTGAGAGGGCTGGACACGTGGCCAGAATTTCAACAATTTCAACTTCCATAATTTCCTCCACCTCGTCCATGTAGCTTCTACAGAAATCCTTGGAAGGGAGGCCCAGCCTGACAGCATGTCTCCCCCTAATACAGTGTCCCGTGATGGCACCTGCTAATGTGCTTATTGGATCTTTTTAGTGTTACAAGATTGTTGAAGCTCTTGAGATCATAATGGACAAGTTGATCTCCTAGGAGTTTTGGGTGCGCAATGAGCTTTTGATATTTCCTGCCCATGGTTCACTGCCTTTGTCCAAGATGTGAACGGTTCTGTTGTAGATTTTTCTCTTGACAGTTGGATATTGCGGTCTTGAAAGAATTCCTCCAATGTTCCTACGATCGATGCGCAGAGATTTTGTATGTTGGGGCATGATGCAAAGATTGTGCAATCGTCTGCATATGAAATTATGTTTATTCCTGCCAAAAGTGATGGTAACTTTGCATCAAAATTAAAATGCTTAAAATGCTTCCAATGATTGAAGAGAATAGGATTTGCCTGGTGATGGCATTTAGGGCTGAAGTGATGCTGTGAATTTTGTATTGCAAAATCATTCTCTTTAAAGTTGGGTTTCCTATATATGGGAAACAGTTTTCTCAGTTCAAAACAACTGACTCGTCTTTGTTAGACCAGCGTTTATCTATAGCTACACTTTATGGCAGATTCATTGAGACTTACATTTTTTTTTTAAATGTGCTAAGCCGCAATATGTAGGTAGGTGGTGCCTCAATAACGCTTCTCACGGTTCAATTAAACCAGCAGTACCTGCAGTAATCAGAAACGAAGTTCGATGCAAATCCGCTCAACCAGGCTCCAGCTAAATGTACGAACAGCTGCTTTAATAGCAAGTAAAAACTTGAGGAGTTGGAGAACGATTGCATCGTATTAATAGCTGACAAGAAAAGACAGAAGTCTTACTTATCACTCAGCACCTACTTTACGTATAAATGTAAAAACTGCAACATCAAACGTAAAGGCTAGGTACTCTGTCAATTGACTCGATAGCTCTGAAAAAACGCAAAAATGTATTGCCATTGCCACATATTTCAATTATAGTTTCATCGGATGTCGAAGAAGTACACCGCTATTGTAGATGCCGGCTCGGTTGGCCTTGCTTACTACTCGTTCGATCAACATGACTCATGGTAAAAGTAAACAGTCTCTCCTCGCATGGCATCAATCGCGTGATTTTACTTTCATTCGCTTCGATTAGATATGTTATCGATATGCTTGCATAACAAAAAACCAAATCACGTCCCATGCCCATAGCCAAATTTGACTGTGGCCTGTGCCCACCACATCACCATACCAACTAAAATGTATACTTTGTTGCCCATCACACTCAATTGGGAATGATTAAAAGATCACCACGCGCCGCCAATACAAAACACACATAGGATGGTTTAAATTAAAAACAAAGAAGACCCCAGCCAGAATAGCGCACAATGATAAAGATGATGATCATGATGATCATGATGATCATGATGTCAGATGTTCGATGTTGTTTATATGACTCGTACGGTATCACTCCATCTCGCTCGACGAGCCAGCGCAGGCACACTGAGCTATCTCCTCAATATCTCTGCCAAATAGCGCACAAGGAGAATGTGCTTGTTCTTTCGGTTTGGGGGAGAAATTTCGATTTTTTTTAGACGGAAAAGCCAAAGACAGATTTTCGCATGCATTGGGGTGTATAAATAAATACTTCCATCGGTTTAATTGTGCCTGGCATCGTATGCCGCCTACACATCGCCTCTAGTAGCTCAACACAAATCAAATATGGCCGTGTACAGCAATTTGTTGCAACGAACTGGGACGAGAGGGAGTCAGGAGGACAAAAGATAAAAGTAGAAGACAGCCATCAACTCGAATTGCTGAGATGTGTTGTATCTTGTATGTCGGCTTTGGGGGAATGTCAGATTCGCGGGTGTTGCTTTAGCAACCACCGCCACCCTCGCATGTGTTGTGTAGATAAACGATGGCGCCGCCACCTTGTTCGAGATGGGGTCAGTAAAGGAATTGTGAAATTATTATTCCGTCACGCAGATAGGTATGTAGATATAATAGGTGTGTAGTAGCACGTCTATGAATGTATGTATTCAGGAGATACTTACCAGATCAACAGAGAGCCCACAAAGGTCAGCTAGCCATAGGAAGGCTCGGCTGCCGTCGTAATAGGACTGCTCGTCAGCAACCTGCGGAATATCGTCTAGCATTTTGTGTCAGTTGCGATTCCGAAAAATTTCCACTCTGGAGTTGAGAAGCGCGTGCAATAAAAAAAAATTGCCGAAATTCTTTCACTATGAGGTGTTTCTTGCCTTCCAAACAGATACACCTTTATCTATAACGAGCGATATATTTTTTTCGCTAACTATCCTTCCCCGAGTGAAGGATATTTCGCTGGTAAACACAAATCTGTGTGTTGTGAAGCCTTTTTTCGATTTTCACCCCGTACTTTGCTTTGCTTAACACATTTAAAATGGAAAAAAAACCGAAGAATAATTGCTCCCTGAGAGGTTGTCTCGATTTATAGACTTTGTGCACAATTTACCGAAACATATGTGGAAGTTTGCATGACCAATTTTTGCGTTTTTGTGTGTTATTTAGTTTTCCAACAAGTTAATTAGAACGCGGTTACACCCACCGACGATTCTTTTCGAAATAAACTACTCGACTGAATGAAGAGGGCCGCGAACAAAAACAACTTTCGGTAAATTCAAATTGGAATGGAGCGAATGTGCGAGTGAGAGAGCTATATGGGTGCTATCATGTTGTTGCATTTGCAAATGGAATGAAATTTAATTGATGGAATTGGAGCAAAACTAAAAGTGATGCCATTAGATGTAAGGGTAGGTGAGGAATATGCCAAGAGAACAAAAACAAAAAAATATTA
This sequence comes from Cheilosia scutellata, assembly GCA_955612985.1. NCBI lineage: Eukaryota > Metazoa > Arthropoda > Insecta > Diptera > Syrphidae > Cheilosia > Cheilosia scutellata. Next base: position 44,395,741 of record OY015314.1, read on the forward strand.
ATTACATATTAGATTTAAGAGGAACTTAATACCATGTTCCCATCAACGTGTTTAAGGCGAATTGTAATTAATCGGGAAAGGCGTCTCCATTGAACTTTAAATGTGTTATTTTAACATTGCTCTCAATTCCTGAAACTTTCCTTTTCAAAGTTCGAGGAGGAAGAACTAGTCTAGCCATTGTTGTGAGCTAGGTTATTGCACTGAGGTATCTTTGATGCAGGTGAGGAAGGCGCGGCACCCTCGCGGTTTATCGGCTCAGCTAGTCGGATAGGGTTTGTTCTAGCCCTCTCACCATACATGGATGCCATTGGTCTTCAGCACTTGATTAAGGAGTTAAATAGTTTCACGATAGGTTGAGGTGCACCCCATCGGCAAAAGTTCTGCCCGTTTGTTAAGATTGCAGCCCTTCAAAGTTAAATCTAATCATAGTATTTCTTCCTTTTTGTCGAGTCTGAGATATCCGCATTCGTACCTTGGCAACACCTACCAGAAGGTTATGGTCCGAGTTAATGTTGTTGGCAGTTCCGAAGAGTTCAAAGACTTTTGCCTATGCCCTCAAGAGAACTAGGTACTCCTAATAAATATAATCATTATCGCAACATGCTAAACAGCATTTACGTTGGAATCGAATGGTAAGATCGAAAATTCTTGTTTGCGCAAATATCTATTGCCTCGATTGCGCTCTTCTCTGCAGACTGCAGCGCGTTTTTGCAGAGTCGCTTTGCTGCATGAGCTCGCCAGCACGCTTCATCAAACCAAAGGTTTCGTGGCGGTGAAAACTACCACATCAATTACGGGGTCTCGGATGGGTTCTTGACATGGATGTCATTGGTCGTCAGCACTAGATTAAAGCGGTATAGAGTTTCACGATTATTTAAGGGGCACGCCATCAGCAAAAGTTCTGCTCGTTTGTTAAGATTGCAGCCGTTCAAAGTTAAATCTCCACATAGTATTTCTTCGTTGTTTTCTAGTCTGAGGTATCCGCATTCGTACATCGTACCTTGGCAATACCTACAAGAAGGTAATGGCCCGAGCCAGTGTCGTTGGCAGTTCCGAATGTTCTGACATCCAAAATAGGTATTAGAGGAGTGTCTTACGTCGAACATGATCAATCTGGCTAACGGTTTTTTGATGAATTTTGAGGTAATGTGTGCTAGCTATAGCAATATTCGAATAAGCATGCTTATGAGAAATCCACATCCAAATAAGCTCTGCCCCTGCTCTCTATAGCTGACATTGTAATAAATGACACTGTTTTCTACCCGCTTTTTGCCAGGGCCAGATTTTAAATATTCCACGTGCAGGCCCGAATATCATTGTCCTTTTTCTGTTTCGCAGGGTCGTCAACAGTGAATTCATCATCTTGGTTGCTTCGTAGCCATGTTTTCTTTATGTGGTTGGGTACATAAACTATGCACAACCCCCAACCTGAAAGGTCAGGTCCTTAATTGACAACATAATGCACAATGTTAAATGTTTAATGTGCCCGATATGTTGACGACAAGGTAAGTATGCAAACTACAACTTCATACAAGTTATCGACATATACCTTCACATATATATTCCGTTTCATTAAAATATCATAACATAAATTCAATTTTGTACTACACTACTTAATCTTAATTTTATGCAATTTCAATTTGAAGCCTAACATCTCGCTAAGAACACCCGACAGAGCTGACATAATAACAACTTTAATTGTGGTATACAAGTATGGATTAGCACTTAGACCCGAAATCTTAAAGGGTGACTCCAATTCCTTGAGTAAATCTCCAGCCAACTTTAATACACTATTGGATACCATCAGTTCATCCTTCTTATTCGGCTTTTGTTCAATCTGGTTTAGAAAAAATCAAGTATTTTGCTTTAAAGGTCAAATAGACTGTCAATGTCCTTACCTGTAAATACAAATTTATTTGTTCGGTAATCAATACGGAAATGCTTCTGTATTTTCGGTTGATCTTATTGCCAAGCGTCATGAATCTGAGTAGGAATATTCCCATTGCAGTGGACCATAGCAGTGCTTCTAAATTCAAATGAGAGTGCAAATGAACTGAATCTTTCAGCCATTCTACACTTAAAAATGCCAACAGTAACAGAGTCAGTAAAAATGCTGTGGACACTATAACTTCCACTGATCGTTGAGGGCCACGTTTCTACGATAATATTTTGAAAAGTAAATTAATCTGCAGTTGTTGAGAGAATGTGTTGATTTACCTTCAAGTACGATCTTACACTAAGCCATGTTTTGATGTTTCGCACTTTGTTCAGTCGAAAGTGTGGCAGATCGGATTTTCGAGCACGCCTCGATGATGTCAAGTGGGAGAAAAGTTTTGCATACAAAAATCTAGAAAGAAAATTGACTTAAATAGAAAAAAGCTTAAAATAGTTATGCAGTTGGTTTTTATCGGAGACCAAGATCCTATAAAGACCCATAGTAAGCTGGAGAGCAACTGACATAAAAAGCTATATTTAAAAACTTAACAAATTGCAAAGTTGTGAGAAGAACGCCGCAAGCATAGACGGACATGATTCTTTATATCGTTTTCCTAGACTTGTCCATCAAAGCTTCTGCCACAAAAGGAACTCCCAATTAATAACTGGACACTGTGCAATTGGAGCCATGATCCGTAAAGGGAGGATAGAGTGAACGTCAATCTAACTCCAAAATCAACTTTGCCTCTGCATCGCGCTGTGAAAAATGATGCCTATGTAGGATCCAGGGTCTTCACCAGCTCCACAGAGCTTAAAGGCTTTTCGATATAATGATCTCCTACACTTTAGGAGCACTAAGCTGTTCGCAGGCCGGCCCCATTACAATTACAAAACAATACTAACCTCTGTTTAAAAGTTCTTTCGGCAACAGCAAACAACACGAATAAAATTAAAGTAAGGAACAAACGCTGCACAAAACCAATGACTAATACTGTTCGCTCCCACTGGGAGTCACCAAATGCAAAACGAAGAATGGCAATGAACGAAAACGAGGCCTTCTCCCAAAGTAACATCGGAACATCAAAATAACTTATCTCCATTGCTTTATCCGAATCAATCGTTACCTACAATAAAATGAAATGGAACAATTATGATAATAAAAGGTGTTTTTTTTTTTACAAAAAAACATACCTCACATAGTCGGCAGACAGAAGGAATTAACGAGAGTATCACAGAAAAGCAGACGCCAATGTAGATGTAATCACAAGTCTCAGGCATTGCTTCTACGCGCTCTATTATACACGATGATATATCCAATACGGACATTTGTGCCTTTTTTATTTCTCTCTGGTCCCAAATTGTGCAACTGGCTGCAAAAAAGAAGAAAATATATCAATGCAGGTCTTGTCGCAATTAATGCTTAATAGATTATTCGTGCGAAAGGTCTGGCATGTGGCAACTCCTGTCTCAGCGAAAGAAATAAGCCACATCCATTACTGCTCTAGGAAATTCCTCTTTCTGACACCTGATTGGTTAAGATTTGTTGGGTGTGAGAGTAGCAAAATGGATCTACATTTGCGTCAAATAACACAATCGGTTGATTTATATCTGTTCATAGTTGTTGGTATCGCTACACTGGGGTTGAATGTCTGGCAGTTTGTCTTTATTGCCCCTGATGGGTTTAGATAGTCGTCCGAGTCAAACCTCGGATGATTGCGGTTATATACTCATATACAACGCGCTGAGTGCCCTTACGATGCTCGATATTAAAGCCAAACCCTTGAAGCTTTAACCTCCATCGAGCCAACCTATCGAGCCAACCTACAATGTAGGTCCTTCTGACCCATGGGTAACTTAAGACTCGCATGGTAAGTCACAATTTTGACAGGTTACTCTTCCACGTACGGTCGAAACTTTTTTACGTCTAAGACTGCTGCTAGATATTTTAATTCGGTGACAGAAAAGTTGTGCTGAGCGGAGTTCAATTTATGGGAATAGTAGCAAATAGGCCGCTCCAAACCCTCCTCGTTATCCTGGCAGAGCACGCAGCCTACACCGGTGTTTAAGGCGTCACACAAAATAATGAAGTTTTCTTTTTTCAATGTTTGGGGTTTACTGGAATTGGAGAAGTAAGAGCCTCTTAAGCACACCAAACGCTCTAATTCCCTCCGGTCTCTAACACGAACTTGGATCCTTTCTTTAAGGTGTCGGTGATGGGTGTTCCAAGTGCCGAATAATTCTTAATGAACATTCGGTTTCGGCCTAATATGGCGGCTCATGTAAAATCGGTAAACGCGAAGTGCGAGGTGTGCAAAGGCTCGAAGGGCCCAAACAATACATTGAGACCAAAAATGGGAAAAGCTTCTGTAGTGGAGCGACCGTATCAGCACGTCGCTATATATAATTGATCTCAATGCTCCATTTATGAGTTTCCAAATAAAAAAAAGTAGAAACTTACTTCGATCAGTGTTTCCATGGGGAGTGAGAATCGTCGTCGGCGTAAAATCCATATCATAGCCTTCATCTTCTGACATCTGACTTGGTTTGTAATCGGAATTCTCCAATTCCGAGCTGTAACTGCACTCCTCACCTAAAATAATAAGCATGTGAGTACAAGTACCTACTTTTAAAGTGTTCTTATTATTAATACTATTTGTGGTTACGCCCAGCCATTCAGTAGCTGACGTAGTGCATTCGGTGTAATTTGACGTACCAGCAGATGCTGGACTTGAAATGGCATCTCCATCATCATCCTCTTCATCTGTATCGCTACTTTCATTGGCAATAATTGCCGGTTTCTTCTGAGAGATCTCGCCAGATGATGATTTCAGTGTCACCATTCGTGATGATCTCTCCAAGTCTGATTCTGATGAAAGTGGATACTTTCGTCTGTATCCCGCTAATGGCGTGGTAGTGCTGAATACTTCATCAATTTTGGAGTTTTCCTCTTTAGTCTTGGTTGTGCAATCAGTCAATCTCAAGCGCAGTTGGTTTTTTTCAATTGGCCGATCATTTTGAACGACCGGCAGAGGGGCAACATTTTCTTCTCCGCTTGAGCTTTTGCCATTTAAACTTTCAAAACCGTCATCTTCGCAAGCAATCCGTTTAGCAGCACTATCATCTTCGATAACATCCTCCAGTCGGACGAAACCATCCAGCCGTTGTTGAACTGATTCTTCAACTGCTGCCGGTTTTGATGAACTGTCATTGCTATTGGTGGGTGTATTGGCTTGCGCATCGACATCAGATGGTGGGGGTTTTTCTACTTGTACTTCTACGGCAAAGTTATGAATGGGTGAGTCCCAGTTCACATTGCGTTTCTTGCTGCTGGCCAGACAATCGGTAATGGAATCGACACCTGGTAGCAGAGCTGAACTACTGCAACCCGAGAGATCTAGTGCCAACTTGGATGAGTCGATGGAGCATGATTCCAATGAATTTTTTCGAAGTTTAGTGAACGCCCTCTCTTTTGCGGAGATCAGACTAGTCTTGCTGTGAATATTGGTAGTGTTATCCTGTGGAGTTGATGCTCTACTTCGAGAGGTTGTTACACATTCTGTGTCTCTTATTCTGTAATATAAAGAAGATGTATATAAAGAATCCGAAATCGTTGTTAATTTACTTGACCAGTCTCCGTCGACGTCTGATACGTTCCCTGCGCTTGCCAAGCGAATTGCAGTATCTCTTCTGTTTGGACGTGATGCCATTTCCAGAACTAGTAGCAACGATTTGCGAATGAATGAGACTTAAAATTAAACTTAATGCCATAGGGATGAGAAGTTCCGATATCGATACTATATGCTATTGAAGAATGGTTACAGTTGGTTGCATTTTTTAAGAGCAGTTCATTACTCACCTCAACATCGGGATCCAAACGATGAATATTGAAAGTGTAAACAGCCCAGCTGATCATTTGCGTTATATATAAAAATAGAAGGATGCCAAAAACTTTGTGACATGTCTGCTGCACCCACCATTTTGCATATACTGGAAGCAAGAAATATCGCAGTATCGCCAATCGTATCACAGTGAAGAGTGTTTGCTTCGGCTTGGCTTTTGGAAATGTAGAACCTGAAATTAGAAGACAATGTTTTAATGCACGTACAATAATAATACAGATCTAGTGATGTGGAGTGAGGGAGTTATTCAGTTAATAAAAGAAACAAGCCCAAAATTCAGAACCGTACAAGGTCTCTTTAGCCCTTTACACCAGTTAAAAAGTTGGACTTCTATCAGTAAAGTCAACGCATGTTAACCGGTGCTTGTGTTACCAAGATCACTGAGATTATTGACAAAGAAAAGAATTCATTCCTCAGACTAAATCTCGAAAATGACTTGACTTTTATGTTTTCACCGGAAGTCCGGTTCAACAGCCTTTTTCGACTTGAGTTTAGATATTGCAATCCTCACCTAATTTTGGTCGATCGAGAGCAGTCTTGACTTTTAACATCCGCGTTAAATGGTACGTTTTCCAGACAATAAAGTTTGGATCGTCTTTGCTGCTTACCAGTCTGCGGAGTGTTTTTTCTATATCTTTAACACAAACTGTCTCTCAAGTCTAAGTTCGGTTGTTATTTTTACCTTTAGGTATAATGTTGGAACATGGTTTCTGGAGTAACACTTCTTTATAACCTGTATCGCGGGCTTCGCACGCATACTATTTCTATTTCTCCACTTACCGCTCTCGACCTTTTGAGCAATCCCGCTTTAAAGATTATTTTGCTGCATGTGACTGCCGACAAACCAGGGATTTCATGCGGGTGGTCGGGTTTGGTGTCGATGCTATTGATGCTAACTGCATACGACTCGAGAGGTTGAAAAATTTGTTACGAGTGCAGCTGTTTGAGTTTAAATGTCCTCACAGTATTTCTCCGTTGCTATGGCTACAACTAGGTTGTAAGGTTCAATGTTCCATTTTCCATACCTCCTCCGAGTTCAGAAACAATGTTTGCATATGGAGTACTCCGCCTTTTGCCATAACAGGGCATTGCCAATTTACACCACCTCTTCTCTGCGGAGAATCGGCAGGAATCAGTCGGATAATCCCATTTTCTTAAGTCGGATAATCCCATTTTTCTTCTTATGGCAGCCAAATAACAGTCCAATACAATACAAAACTGAATCAAACCAAAAGTAGAGACTTTATCACAACTGCCTTGATAATTTTAGGCTCATTCGGAGCAAGTCACTTTGAATTGTTTTATTGGACATTTTTCTACCTACTTTACTTTGCTTTGCTGAAACAGAAACAGATGTTCAATAAAACAAGCCTATTGTGAACGTATCGCTTCTAACCTGAAAGTACCTATTAATTAAATATGGTACCTAACCTATGCGGTATGCGGTATGCGGCGTATGCCCTACATTTGCAGATCTTATTGCCTGATTAACGTGGTATATTATATCCAATCAGACCAGTATTTAATTAAAAATGGTGAAACTTATTGACAAGGTATTTATTATTTAGAATTAAACACAATTTCACTCGTGTTAGCATGATAGGGAGTGAGTCTCTTATCTATATGATGTGGGTAGACGCCCTGCAAGCATTACGAACATTTTGTGCAGCAGCGAGTAATAAAGTATATTTACATAATATGAAGGCATTGTTAATTTATATAGCTTTTCCTTTTATTTTTTTTCTATTTTTCACAAGCATGCTATCGCAAAAGTTTATCATCTAAGAACAACAACAAAAATTGTATAACAGTGCGATATACGCACATGACGAAAGTGTAAATGCTATGTGAATTTTTATTTGTTCTCTATGCCTTGATAAATCTTTGACGTTAGGCAAAAAGGTCTTAAGTCAAAAAATCGCATTTTGGGTTTTTGATGGGGTTTAACTCAATTTTTTTTTCTCTTTCGTTTGGTATTAACGACTTAAGTCTAGCACAACTGCTTCCCATCGTAATAATTTAGTCTTAAGGCAATAAGTTAGAAAAATGCATATGTGGTTTGGTATTAACGTCTTAAGTTCATTTAAGTCTTTGTGACCGATGACTCTGAAACATTAAAGATTCTTCTAAGGTCTTAAGTCAACTTAAGTCTTTTATACCGAACGGAATAATCAAATAGGTGAATAGCGTAGATATACTTATGTATATTTTTATTTCTTTTCGTTACAACGCATTTAGAAAAACATTCAAAAAACGAAACAAGAAAGAGAAGAAAAATAAACGGTTATTGCATCACCTATCTAATCTAGTTACCCAGCGCTTTTTTTTGTTATAACACATTTAGCAAAAAACTCTAAAACAACAAAACAAAAAAGAGAAGAAAAATAAACAGTTATTGCATCGCTTGTCTAATCTAGTTAGTTACCTATAGCGCTTTTGTTTTGTTAATGAGTTTTAATTGAATATTTCTCAGTGTGTACTAACTCTTTGGTTCTCTGAATTCGATTGACATTATTATTCGATTATTATAACAATAATAATAATAATTAAGTGTTGTGCATTATAATGAGTGAAAGGAGTAAATATATATTGAATTTGGCTTTAGCAAATTCTGGAAAGCGTAGTAAGTGTGTTATATTTTTTAATAGAGAGTAATATTAAGAATTCAATAAATTTTTTAGCAGAAAATGCTGAATCTGCTGCTTCTGCTGCTGAAAATACAGCTTCACCTGAGTCTTCGCCAGCTCCATCGTTACATCCTGATATGCCAAACATCGATTTCGATTCCGATGATAGCGTTATGGATGAGGATTTTGTCCCAGAAGAAGAAACCAGTGATAGCGAAATGAATGAAGTGGCAACTTGTTCAACTCAAGTAAATGAAGAGACTGCAGTTGAGAGCATGGAAAATAATGAGAAGAAGTGGTCCAGGCGCATAAGGAAAGAACGAACTAAACACATTCATAGCGGCAAAAGTTACGTGAGTGTAAGCGGAAAAGTTGTTCAAGCTAGGAAATTACGAAATTTAAAGCAATGCAGAAAAAAATGCAGTTCTTTCATTGAAGAGGACATTAGGAAAGTTATTTTTGACGAGTACTGGTCGCTTGGCACCCACGACAAAAGGGTAACCTTCATCGCAAATCTCGTAAATGTTAAAGAAAAAGAGGTTTCTCGCAAAAGAAAAGCTGGCAGTTCAAAAAGCAGGGAAGTAACTTATGAATACTTTCTTGAAATAAACGGTGCAAGAGTTTCTGTGTGCAAGGGTTGCTTCAGCAGAACTTTGGACGAAAAAGAAAGGTTCATATCAAACGCCATCAAAAATAAGATGCTTAACACATCCGGCATTACAGTGGACGACCGTAGAGGTAAAAAATCGTCCAAAAACAAAAAGTCTGAAGAGGAGCTTAATGAAGTGCTGGCTCACATAAAATCGTTCCCAAGCTATGAAAGTCATTACACCAGACGTACTAATGAGAAAAAGTTTTTACCTTCGTATTTAAACCTGCGCATTATGTACGACTTATATAAAGAAGGACGAGGGAGTTTTGTTGGTCGTTCAATTTATGAGAGGGAATTTCACAAATTGAAACTCGCCTTTAAAAAGCCAAAAGTGGACACCTGCTACAAGTGCGACACCCTTCACATGCGCGTTCAAGTTGCTGCTAATCAGGAAGAAAAACAGGAAGCAGAAAACGATCTCCAAATCCACCACGAGCAGGCTAATGCAGCATATGATGCCAAAAAAGCTGATAAGTTAGCAGCACAAGACAGCGCGCAAAAGAAATGCTTCAGCTTCGATCTTCAGCAATGCTTGCCAACACCGTTTGTTGGATCTTCGGTAGCATTTTATAAAAGACAGCTGTGGACCTATAACCTTACTGTTCACGATAATGCTACCGGAGATTCAACGCACTACATGTGGCATGAAGCTCTAGCTGCTAGAGGGGGAAATGAGATAGCTTCCTGCCTATATGCTCATATGAAGAACCTGCCTGATTGTATTTCTGAGGTGACATTCTACTCAGACACATGCGGGGGACAAAATAAAAACAGTCATGTGGCGGCAATGTTTTTAATGGCTCAAGTTAAGTTCCCCAATTTAACCATAAACCACAAGTTCCTTGTTCCAGGTCATACACATATGGAATGTGACGTGGATCATTCCATGATTGAAAAACAAAAAAAAAAAACAAAAACACCTGTTTACCACCCCCACGATTGGTACCAGCTAGTACGAACAACAGGCTTAAAAAAGAAGTTCCAGGTACACGAAATGCAGCAAGAAGAATTCTTTGATTTTGCCGCTTTGTTGAAGACAGTTTTGGTGTGCAGAAAAAAAAATACTATAAATGAGCAGTTTTCGTGGCATAGTGTGCAATGGCTCCAATACCAGCAGAATGGCTTAGTGAGATACAAAAACAATTTAAACCACTCAGAAGAGTTCAAGATTTTAAGCTTTCTTAGAAGAGGAAAAAATAGATGTCTCAAAGATTATCCACTCCAAGCAAAGTACAAAACTTTAGTCCCGATATCTGAGGAGAAAAAAAGGGATTTGTGCTCTCTTTTAAGCTTAGTGCCACCTGTGTTTCACGACTTTTATAAAAATTTACCAACTTCTAACTCCGCAATAAATGACGATCCAGATTTGGTAGATGAAGAAGAAGAAGCAGAAGCATCATAAATACTCTTACTTTTTTTGTTATTAACTTTATATTTTGTAAGCTTTTGATTAATTAAACAATTTCCTATTTTATAACATAATGAAAATGTTTTATTTCCTGACTTAAGTCTTACAAAAAAAACAAAACTTTTACAAATAAAACAAAATGAGAGGATCCTAAGGACTTAAGTCATAAAAAAAACGGTAAATACTAATGAATTTGGAAAAATGTAATAATATTATTATAAGGTCTTCATTTTAGAGCTTTTATAACATAATTTTTTTTTAAACTAATTTAATCCCGATTTGCAAATAACTAAACTATTTTCAATTTGGTTTAACAAAAAACTGCAGTTTCTGACTTAAGACCTTTTTGCCTAACGTCAAAGAAATAAGCCACAATCTTTGCTTGGACAGAAAACGGCATACGGCAATCCAAATATAAAATTTACGCTACATGCATGAGTAGAGTTCATGTTTTTATGGCAATTGCTACTAATTTCTATTTATTAAGTAGCAATTGTATTTTCACAAGTTGACAGGCAATTGCTAAAATTAATATACGAACACGTTTATGTACCTAAAAAGTACTTTTAAAAAAACACATTTTTTCCGTTTAAAGGGGCAAAAATATCTGGATCTGTTATCTAACAATTAGGACAGGTACTGTGCATTTTTTAAATAATCTCATAATATAAAACAGTTTAGGCCAAACGCCAAGAGATAGGAAATTGATATTTTGAACCAAATTCTCTTTTATACCCAAAGTGAGCGCTTAGAAGCTTTGAGGTAATTCGAACTCCAAAAGGGGCAAAAGGGGGGTCAACATTAATTTGTATAAGAAAATTCTTATTTTTCATCCAATTCATTTCAAACTCGGTTTTTGTACTCTATACAAGAAATAAATAAAATTGGTTTCCCTGATTTTGGAAATTTTGCTTAGGGCCCGAGTTATTTGCGACGGGAAAGTAGGATTCAGTTTGTATAGGAACATGTTTTTTTTTTTTTCATTAAATCGAGCTCGTACCAAAACAGACTAGGTACTTCTCTAACGGGTGCGAAGCCGCGGATAAATGTTAGGTTTAAATAAATTAATAATAAAACTGAATGCTATACAGTAAAAATGTAAATGACTGGGATAAGAAATGGTTTTAAATAAGAAAACTTGAGAACATCATTCATTGATCATTGTAGGTACTCATACAACAGTACTCATTGTAAAACATAGCGGACAGGTTGCTTTTCCCAGGAAACATGAGTAACTTGAATGGGATTGCGAGAGGTAGGCGGCTGGCTAAATATTAAGAATTTTTTCAAAAGAAAAGAATGAAGCATTTTTTAGCAAATAAAAGAAAGCAATATGAAAAATAAGAAATTGTACAGAACATTTTAGAGAAAATTGGTCAAAGGCCCTTCATTCGCAAATAGGAATAAATACTAACATAATTACAGGTAGCAATGTCAAGGAGGAAATTAAGTTAGAGCCGTTTTCAGTATATGAATTTCTCAAAATAAAAATTTTCAGCGAAGTTCTAACTGCTAACTGCCGCTGTAAAATAGGAAATCTGCTTGGGTACTTGCATGGGATGTTTAAAACACGTTGCAGATGTTTATACTACACAAATCTACGACAAAGGCTCCACACAAATCAAGAAATGTCGTTTGGTCACTTCACAATTTTAAATGATATTGGCCCCTATTGTGAGTGTCGATAGTTGATCGTTGAGCGACAACTGTCGATCGATCGACAACTGTGATTGTCGATTGCGATTGATATTTGTCGATTTGACAGTCGCTTCTAGTCGATTACAAATGTCTGGTCGATGGTTTATCTTGGAAGTGAACAAATTTTGTGCTTACGAATAGCTAAAATAAATCAACGCAATCCACAATTGTCGTGACGATCGCTGATCGACAATCACACAATAAGGGCCATTATCTGAATCTAATGATACGGCAGAAAAAAATACACTTATTATATCCCCAATACATTTCCAGATAATCGAAAAACTATCCCATTCTCAATATCCACCCCGGCTTCTAATTTACTAAATTATTTAGCGAAGTTTTTATAATCGCTACATGAAGGTTTATTCACTTTGCCCTTACATTTGTAACGCGAAGAAGGAGTCACCGGAGACTCCATAAAGTATGTATATACAGTGAGCGACGAACGTGAGTGAACAGCATAGGTGTTTCATTTCTCATTTGTCTTCATCTTTTTTTTAGCAAACTTTTTACATGCCTTAATATGCAGTGGAGGGTTGATAACACTTTTACTTGTTTATAAATTCATTATGAACCTTTAATCCTTTAATATTCTTATCAATAATTGTATCAAAACAAATTGTATGCTTTACATACCTCTTACTAAATCAACATCTATTAACTCTGTCTTAAGTTTTGCATTTTTTAGTGTAAAGCTTGTAAAGCCATCCAAGATTTTCTGTTCAACTGTCTTTTCCCATTGCTGCTTGTCATATGTGCCGATTTTCTTCTGATACCTGAAAATATAATGATACTGAAAATTAAATAATTGCCTCTACTATGTATGCACGTCTAATAAATTTTTTATATATATGCATAGATGGGTAAGTTTAAATACTTGCAAGAACTTAAAGTAGAATAATATTGCAAAATATGCAACAAAATCTGCCTCTAGTACCAATTTTAGTTTATAACTTAGACCCAATACACATGGAGGAATTGAAAAAAAAACTAAACCGGTTGGCAACTCGGGTTGGATACCAGTTACGGATTTAACGGTGACTTGATTCCATACACGAGGAAACTCATCAGCATCACAAATCAAAATCTCTAGTTCGTTCAGTGTCTTCATGTTTTTCAACCTCCTTCGACAAACTAGAAATTGAAGTCAATAGGCAACCCGACATGCAAATCAACAGACGACTGGTTACAAAATGGTTTTTGTGAATCTTTAAACGAATTTTCAACCACATTTATAACTCAAAGCAAACTCGTTGCCAACTCACATCGATGATCAGTTTTTTTCCAGTTGCTCCGTGTGTATTGGACCTTAAATTTAAGTTAAGTTCACAATGGCTATATTTTACAATTTTCGCAATTTTGAGTTTCGGCAAATCTGCTGGAGTGGATGAAATCCGGCTTAAGGCCTTAGGCACAAAACAGAGAGAAATAGACCGCCAGCTTCAGCCAAAAATGAGAGTTTCATAGAGCCAGTTTTGAAATAATTAGCTCCACCCCTTTTTCTATCTGTGAATACGTGTGAATAAGCAAAAAAAATTAATTATAAATGGCGGGAGGTGAAATAATTATTGGTGAAAATCTAGTTCTTACTGGTTTGTGGCCTTAGGTGAAGAGGGAGTTGAATGGCTCTTTCGTGTCATTAAAGTGGCCAGGGAATGGGGCGAAATTGGCAGATTTGGGTGATTGTGCCCCTTTTCAAGAAAGGGGATAACATGGCGAAGAACGTTTCGAATTGGGAAATCTGAGGATAAGTCAATTGCTCTTCGCTGATGACTTGGTCATTCTTGGGTCCCCACAGACTGAACTTCAGAGCGCACTCGATCAGTTCGTCGTAGACGTTTGTGTTTAAGCTGAGATTAAGGTTAACGTGAACAAATCTGAAATGATGGTCGTCCCCAGAACGCCTGTTCAATGCACTCTGCACGGCAGTGGAGTCACATTGAAACAGGTTGAGAAGTTTAAGTATCTTGGGGTCTTATTCACGAGTGATGGAACGAGCAATGCTGAATTTTTCTGTGGGATTGGGCAAATTGAAAGACAGCTTGCTCATTCTGTTATTAGCTGTATTAGATGTCAAAGCTAAGTTGTCAGTCTTTAATTCGATGTTTGTTGCAACTCTTACCTATGGTCATGAGGTTTGGATATTGACCGAAATAAAATCGCGGTTACAAGCTGCCGAAGAGATCGAAACACAAAAATGCGTGAGAAATTCAATGTCGACCAGCTACTTCTCCGGACGGAGCGGACAATGCTTCGGTGGTTTGGTCATGGTGGTTTGGTTTGGTGACAACAACTAGCCGCTATCAAAAACTGTACCCATTTGTGTAAGTTCCCAAATTAAATGAGAAAAACTGTTTTGTTAATGGAGTCTTTGGTCAGTTCATTTGGAGCAGCCTATACCTACCTACTAAACGCTTAACTATACAAACGGTAGGGGTTATCAATCCTACATACGCGACATTTTTATTTGTATAAGGGAGGATATTGAAAATTAACATTATGATCAGCTTTATGGCATATAATAATTATACTTGAGTTTCGGACTAATGGAGAAAAATAAAACTTTATTTCTTAAACTCACCATGTAACAACTTCATCCAATTTCATAGTATCATCCAAATTATCCAATTGGTTTGACTTCTAGGAAAAAAATGTAATCGACTTTTATTGAACTGATACAATAAGATAATACGACGATAAACTATAATTGAACAAAGTGACAGACAAAACCATCTACAGTTGTTCTATTAAAATGTGTTTTTTTTTTTTTAAAAGAGTGTGATACACAGTAGCAATCAACTTATTTAGGTTATTCACATATCCATCCACCTACTACGGTAATTGAATTACTGGCCATATATTTTACGACAGTGCCATGTATTCCAATTGACTTTCACCAACAATAAAACACAAACAAACTGTTGCATCAGATTTCACTTTTGTTTAGAGTTCTCATTCTCAATAAAGAAAGAAATGCGCCATTACAGAGTACCAAAAAGTCAGAAGAATGAGCACGAAAATGAAAATACAAAAATTAGACAATTACAAGTCAATTGAAATGTGATGGAAAATCCATCAATTTCGCTATACCAACTAAATGAAGGTCACTTGGCAACTCTTTACGATCGACCAGACCTAGGCCACATTTTTTCATAATTCGTTTGTTTCATTTTTACAAACAATGTGTGGAGTGGCTTTGTTATCCACTAGCGAACATTTGCTTCTTTATTGCCGCCATTCGGGTGCTTTGCTAACAGTAGCTCACGCGATTTGGAAATGGTTTCCATAATAGATATTTATATAAAACACCTAGATCCCGAAAATAGACATTTCCTTGTTAAATCGATAAATCTACTAAATCAATCATGGTTGTAGGTGGATCTGGATGAGCTATTGTTAATTTCACTCTTCAAAAGCACCGATAATCGTTTCTTTGATTGACAAACCTTTAAGCGCAACACAGGGAAAACTACAAAACAATTTTGTTTAATTTCAAAACTAAACACGAATACCAAATGCAAGCAAGAACGAAAACAGGAAGACAATTTCTGCAGCGATTACAAAAGTACGTGCAACCGACTTTCCGAAGTTGAACTGAACTGAAGAAGTGAAGAAGAAACGTCAAAATCATCTGGCTATTTGTTTTTGTTTCCTCAATAGAGCAGTGGACTGTGGATTATGTTCTTATCAATCGAATACATTCGCACAAATTCTATTTGTTACTAAATTGAGTGACTAGATGGCGGTAAAAACAATAACAAGTGAGACAAAAGTAACGACATTTTGTTTTTAAGTTTAGATTCATTCACTTATATGATAAATTTATGCAGCTAGTAAATGTATAAATTTCTGCGGTGCTTTAAGTGAACACCCCTCGGAAATGTCGTTGCGTAAATCGACTGTAAATCTGTAATCAAACAAGCAATTCATACGACTGTCTGTCTAAGTTTGACATTTTGTAATTTCGCGGAAATCGTCGCGGAAAATTATGAGGTCTACGTAAACTATTCTCCATACAAAATTTGACAGTTATTTTTATTTCCTCATGAGACCTCAATCGAAACCGAACGCAATGCTATTTTGGTTAAACTAGACTTTTCGAAACTTCAGAATTACCGAAAATTACTAAATCGTTTTTTCATTTGTCTCTCATTTGATTTTCTTGTCTCATACTTTCTTTTGACCGATAGATGACTATTGACTTTTGATTTGAACGCCATACATAACGGTCGTTTTAATTTCCCCTGGTTAAAAAAGTAGGTAATCCTAAAAAATTTCAAAAATCTAATACTCGCTCCTTAAAATAAAATAAAATTTAAAAATATGTCGATAAAGTGTTAAAATTTAAGAATCAATTTTTGTGTGAATATTATTTATTATTATTATTTATTACAATATAAATAAATTTATATAAATAGTAGGTAATCAATAAACACAGTTAAAAGTAACCTCAAAATAAAGTGGCAAATCTCCACACGTGCTATCCCATGCAGCGCTGTCAGTTTAGCGCTTTCGGCGCTAGATCTGGCGCTTTTTTAATGTATTCAGCGCGCTTTAAAATGTTTTAGCTCTTGGCGGAATTTCTAGCGCTTTTAATTTAAACAACTCCACTCAGAAATATTAGTACGTACTTAACTTTAACATGACATCGCCCTACAATTCATGTGAATCCCCGTTTAGGGTTCAAATTATTGGATATCTCTTTCTTATTTATTACTACTGCATCTCCTTAGTGACAGTAATTATTATCTACGCATTAGTTTCGAATTCAATTGTTTCAACGATTTTTATTAGATATCTAATATGGAAGTGACATCGAAGAAAAAAGTTTAAGCAACACTTAAAAGTTACAAATTTTAAAAAATCTAATTGGAATTGGCACAGCCATTGCTTCTGTCATTGAGCAAGAGCTCATAAAATTTTAAGAGAAAATTACAATCTACCGAATCACATGCATCGGTGGTATAAACTATACCCAGAGTTCAATGTGCCTTTCGGCCTCTATAATTACCTATGTGTGAAAATAGAGATATGTAGGTACCTATGCAAAAATGTATCAACTTGCACTTTGACATTACATTTGTAACGCCAAGAAGGATTCACCGGGGACCCTATAAAGTATATATATTCTGAATCAGGATCACATTCTGAATCGATTTAGCCATGTCCGTCTGTCTGTCTGTCTGTCTGTCTGTCTGTCTGTCTGTAGAAAGCACGATAGCGTCCAAACGAATCGATCTAGGCGAATGAAATTTGTGAGAGGACTTCTTTTTACCGTCGTCAGGTTGGTATTGAAAATGGGCTATGTCGGACAAGTAGTTCTGGTACCTCCCATACAAAACCACTATTAGGCCCATGTGTCTCTCTGTCTGTTGAAATCACGATAGCGTCCAAATGAATCGACGTAAGTGAATGAAATTTTGTGAGAGGACTTATTTTTACGGTTGTCAGGTTGGTTTTGAAAATGGACTATGTCGGTCAAGTAGTTCTGGTACCTCCCATACAAAACCACTATTAGACTCATGTGACTCTCTGTCTGCTGAAATCACGATAGCGTCCAAACGAATCGACTTAGACGAAAAAAATTTTGTGAGAGCTCTTCTTTTTACTGTCGTCAGGTTGGTATTGAAAATTGCAAGTAGTTCTGGTAGCTCCTATACCAAACCAATATGGCATGGCAAACATTTTGCATAACTTTTATGCAGTGGAGGGTATCAAAGCATCGGCCAAGCCGATGATAACACTTTTACTTGTTTTTAATTAAAAAGTATATTATGTTCCTACTCCGTTGATGAAAATAAAATCTAGCGCAATCTAGCGCTTTTTGTGAGTAGCAGAACTGATCCCATGGTGTCTCATAAAGGTTTGCCCCCATATGGGGGCTCTCATACTCAAAAAAGGAAAAAAACAAACGGGGAGGACTAATAAACCGCCGATTTGACAAGCACAAAAACTGCAGCACGCATTTTGCTCTTTCTTAAAAACGGCAAGAGCACAAAGGACATATCTAGATTCCCAGTCGATCGAGCACAAACTGAAATAAAAAATATTAAAGCTGTATAGTTCCATATCTAGTGAATCTACTCACTCAGAAATGCAAACAATCTGCACGATATTCCATTCGCAATATTAGGATACATCAACAATCAGCATCTCCCGAAGGCACATAAGTCCCTGGAAAAGGAAAAAACCTCCACGAAATTCCTAACCGAAACAACGGTTAATTGCCCATTTGCGAAATCAAAATTCAAGCATCACCAAAGCAGAAACAACACCAACATCATTAGGAAAAATTACAGGACCAAGTTTATCCACAGCCTCAAACAAGCCCGAAGACTCCAACAAAACAGGTATAAGTTAACTTACCCCTACCTACATCATTGACAACAGGTCAATTTCTTTAAATCCTCACTGCCTAAGAAATTCCCATTGCAGGTCTCCAAGAAACCAGACTTTAAAACCACATCAAACCACACATTGATAGATTTAACATGGGTTTACCACGATATCTCGAAAGCAAAAATCTCGAATGTAAAAATCTCAAAAAAAAATCTAGAAAGCATAATCTCGAATAACAAAAATCTCGAATTAATATTAAAAATGGTGTTAAAAAGTGAGATGCGTATGCGGGGGGCGATGTTGTTATTCTCTCACGCAACAATTCCTAGACGGAAACGTCATATTTTGGCATGTTAAAATGCCATTCAGGGTCGGATATAATGGCTGGCATACGTATGCAAACACAGCACCTATAATTCAATGCAATAAGAACTCTTTGCATGCACCTATTTCAGAAATATTCGAAATTGGCATCCAAAAGCAGAAAGAATCTACTTAGATCAATGTCACTTGAAACTGCGTAGCATATTTAGTTTGACTGTCTATTTGAACTAGCTACCTATTTGTATTTGCCATTTTTGGTATAATTATTATTAAATATGTTCCTAAAAGAATGACCTCTAGGTATAGATATTTTAAGCATATACATATATAACATCTTTGTATTTTTTAAAAGTATTTTTTTCCTCTTCAGCCTTTAAACAACTTGCTCAAATTAAAAATTTTCATACACCGGTGTGACACACAAAGAAAATCCTGCAAAGCCACACTGCGGATACCACCAACATGTAGGATTAATTTACATGAACGAGATTTTGCAGCCTCGACGGATTACTGGAACTGACAACAATGCAAAAACTCGTTGCTAGCGTTTAATAATTTATATTCATACAAATTTAAAATGTCTATCCTTTCGGGAGGATCCGCATGTACGGATATGCTTCTGCTATTGCTTCTCATGTCACGAAGAAAAAGAATGACCGATGGGGATGGAGAAGGATGTTTTCTATTTGTATAGCTTTGCTTTGGTCTGGTCAACAGATGAGATCAAATTGCAGTAGGTGGCAAACTAATTCAGAAACTGTTTGACAGAATAGTTTTGTGCAATTCAGTTCCAATTACATTAGGGACTAGAAAATCGTTTTGCCAAAGAACTGACAGCTGGACTACTTACATAAGATAAACACATCTCGTTCAAATGGTTGGGGAATTTGTTGCTGCATCGCATTCAGTTACAGTTTACATTTCGACTCAGTTGGAATTGATGTGTATATATGATTTACTGCATGGAGTACTAAGAAAGACATGATAATTATTTAATGAACCTAGATTCCTAAACTGGGCAACACAACTAAAAAACATGATCAGAGTGCACTCCAGAATAAATTGACAGTTGAGCAGTTGGGCTAACAAACTGAGTCACGTTTTTCTTTTCTCATTCAGAGTACGGGAACAGCCCTGAACAGAGCTCGAGGGCGTCGAGGTAGGCTCAAAGATATTAACGTACACGGATAGGAATTGACGTACTCGGATAGAACAAGAAAATGGCGGATTCCTTGCAAACATTGAGGGGATCATCGGCAAGAGGATTGCGAGATGGGGGTCTCAGTGTACCTTGCCTCTGGTGTCGAGCATGCTCTGAACTGAGCGAGCCAACACCAGGGGCACAATTTTCCAAAAGTCTGTGCTTGTCTACTTTGCATACGCTGACGACATTGACCGCGTTCCTTTTACCGCTAGATGATTAGGGATATTATGTGCTATAGATACGACTAGCGGAATGGAACGGAGCCATTGACATCATTGGCAGAACGCAGCGAGCTGTCACTGGTACGTTTGCGAGTATTGGCAAGAAGGGACACACAACATCGACGAATCGGACAGAACGTCACGATAGACAGCTATAATTTTGAGGTGGTTAGGGACTTTTTCTACCTCCGCTATAAACTGTGATAATGACACCACAGCAAACATCAAACGAAGAGTTACACTTGCCAACCGCTGTTTGTTTCTTTGGCCTAAAAAGGCAACTGACTAGTAAGACCTTGCCAAGAAACACAAGGAGACGGGCTTTGGAGAAGGAGATTTAACAGCGAACTCTACGAGCTATACGGAGACATCGATCGGAACAGAAAAGTACTTACTTATTAGTTGACTAAGATGGCTAGGACATGTAGAGCGAATGGACACCAACGCTCCGGCCCGAAGAGTTTTAGATTCCAACCCGGAGGGACAACGCAGATGAGGAAGACCTCGCCTTAGGTGGCGCGCACAAGTGGAAGAGGACCTCAACCATCTTGAAGTGCGGAACTGGAGGCAAAACCAAAGATCGGGCTAATTGGAGAGGCGTGTTGGTTGAGGCCCAGGTCCACCCCGGACTGTAGCGCCATATAAGGAAGTGAGTAATCATTTAGCGCAATTGACACAAGACCTAAACATTAAAAACGCCTAACGGAGGGGAGACGACAACTAAATATGGCTCCCGATCCCGACCCATCAAGAGTATGTGCCTGATGAGATACTTCCAGTTATTTAGACCAATCGGTTTAGCTATTATTCATGACGGTTTGGCCCTTGAAACGAAGGTTCGTAGTTCCCTCTGTCTTCTACGTTTCTTAAGTTTAAACTTAAGGCCAATAGCCCGATTGGATGTTCTCCTCCTCCTCCTTTCTTCTGGCTTGATACTCCTCTCCCTCGATGCGCTTGTTTTGGGATGGAGTGCTTTAATATGCCATCTTCTGTCATGACATTCATCATCCTACCACAGACTCCTTTTCTTGGGTCGCTTTAGTAGTTTCGGCTACCTCTCTGGTGAGTGGCAGTATTGGGACATGTATGAATACACTGTCCAGGAGGTCATAAAACTCCTCCTTGTATGTACATACATACTCAATACTGCCCGCTGACAGACTCTATATTTGCAAGTTCCTCTTTTGCTCTTCAATTTCTAACCTCAATTGGTACTGGCTTTAAAAGCTCTTCTGCATTTAAGAATATTATACACTCTAGTAGGTATAGGTATAGGCCAGATATATACCTATCTGGTAAAAAAGGTGTATATTCTGATTTGTTTCGTGTTTTTGTTCGCCACTTAAAAAACGTTAACACAGTTGCTCACTTTTAAATTCAATGCCTTCCTATTTTAAATCTTTCCTCATGGGTTTGCCTTTGGTGCGAAGTTCCTTCTCTCCAGCAATAAAACGTGATTTATGCTAATTCTATGTAGTACATAAGAATGCTAAATTGTCGCTTTATACATAAATAATGGAGAGCCGATTTCGTTACACTGACCTAATTCACCAACTCAATGTGAAACAGAAAAATGTTTTTTATGTGGGGCTTGGCTTAGCTCACATAGCTCACTCAATTGAAGACTTCAAGAGGACAACGCTGGTGGTAGTGGCTAAAAGCATTTTCATCCACTTTAACCACATCCTGTACGAAGTGCTGAGGTTTTCGTGATTATAATTCCTATTTTTTAATCGCTGGCGCCTAGTATACGGTATCGCTGTAGGCTCAGTGTGACAGGCGAAGGGATATAAGTGTACACAGGGATGGTGAAAAAACGGAGATAGATTTCAAGTGTAATTTAAATTTGACGTCGATGAATAATTGGAGCGGCCTGTTTAGACTTTTTCTTCACTTTTTGGAATCAATAGACTAGAGTTTTATGTGACAGCGGTTGATAAAATTGTTTTTATTTTTTATTATCAGCCGTTCTACTTGAGTGGCGCCATTGGACATTTTTTTAAACTTTTTTTTTTGTAAAATCACTTAACCTGTTAAGGAAATAGAAAGCACGTGCTGTGTACCGGCCGATGACTAATCACTTTAGAACATAATACCATACGCATGATAAATTATTGTGTTCAGATCATTGGCGCTCATCAATAGAAATTCTTTGGGGAAAGTTTGAAGGTTGCAGTGTATTCATTGAATCGGGAGGCGATATGACGTATTTCAATGGAAAGAAAGAAAATTTGGTGTACCACTTATGGCACGTGACGAGGCAGTAAAAAATGGTGATAATTATTCGATTCCTCAGCTTAGTTATGAGGAGCTGGCTCTAAAATAGAGGATATATAGATTTACGGGTCATATATAGCAGTGGTTAAGTGTTTCCGTGTTAAGTGGTAAGTTACATTTTTATAACTATACCTACCTACTATACAGTTATTCTTGAAAAATTGCCCAGAAAACCATGGCGATTGGCATTTTGTTCGCTTTAAGTTCCATATAGAAGAAAATTGCATTCGCCGGCGAGTTCATCTAGGAATCAAAGGCGATACATACTCGTGTGAAACGGTTGAATTTGCAGCGATTGTGGCAACCAGAGGTAAGTTTGTGGCAACAACAAACGCACTGAGGTTGGTCTTCTCCTCCGTTCTAATCACCAGTTGGGTGACTTGTATTTTTCGCTCATTTGGCGCAATTTGTAGTCACTTGGTCAATATTGACAAATCGAAATGCAAGGCTTATTTCAAGCAGAAATGTCTTAGAACAGCAAAAGGAGGGTTTTTCTTTTGGTAGATCATTTAACACACGGAACTTAAATCAAAACAAAACCAAACGAAAAAAGGGCGTTGGAACAGTCCTAATGCCCAGAAATGTCTTCCCAAGTGGATTATGTAATATGGAGAATTGACTGTCAGAATTCAAACTATTCAACAACAGTCACTTAAAATGAATCTGCTTATGAAATAGTGGTGAAATTCGAAATAGCTATCATTCCTGCCGAAAGTGACTGTGTCTATGAGTTGTTATAATTCTGAACAGAAATTGTCAGGGTAAAAACCCAACTAGCGAGAATCGTTGTTACTCCTCGCTTCCCACTTCGTCGATATTATGGAAGAATCGTCGGCGATTCGCTAGAAAACCCACGCAAGCCAACAAAATGCGAACATTCAGAGGAAGTTTGTGCGAATTCAAAAAATATCTGAAAATCCACAGGGGGTGGTTCTTGTGTTGTGGTTAGGAAAATTAATGCGATGTACCAAGCAGCTTTATATTCTCCTTCAGAATTTTTGATGTTGCAATTAACTAGTTTGCTGCATTGCTTGAATGATTGCTCCTCGGTCAAATAAAGGGTTTTCCATTAAGCGTTCCCCATCTTAATAAAACAAACTGTGAGTGAGATATCATTGAAATTGTTTTATTTATTTAGAAGGCTCATGTATGCCATTATGTATGGTGTATGGAATATAACAACATTCAAATGTCCGCGGCAGCTTTGCTGGATGGCGGGCATCCGAACGTCCAATTTTCCATAACACTGTCGCAGGCTGAATTTGACCAATGGCATTTATTATGTTGGCTTTCAGGCTAAAGAGGTGGTTTGTGGCTTATTGGCATAGACCTGTGACTTAAGAAAAGCCCACAAGAAGAAGTCTAAATCGCACGATCTCCGTAGCCAATTTACATCGGCTCCGCGTGAGATAACCATGTTCAGAAATCGCTCGTGCACAATGTTCATTGTGGCATGGGCTGTGTGGGACGTAGCGTCGTACAGTTGGAACCACATGTCGTCGGTATCCATATCATTGGAGTTGGAGCTAAAAGAAATTGGGAATCATCGGCTGATAGTGCTACACTCTACACTATACACTCCACTCCACGGACAGATCTTGGGTTTCGAGTACTTACGGGTGTTGGCAGATTGTTCACAGAACAGGTCCGGTAGACTTGAATTTAACCATTACATTGCGAATAGTCCTCTCGGAAAGACGATTATGGCGAATTAGCGACCGTAAATTAAGCGACGCGCTCGAAGTGTTGCTCGAACAGAAGACCTACATTCATATAAAAATTTAATCATTTGCACATTGCACATCTTGTTTAACGCTATAACTCTCCCTCCAGTCTCCATGTTGATTTGACAAGACAGACTAAATAAATGGCAGCCATTTTGACAGATGTAAATTCAACAATATGGCCGCAATAACTTCTCGAAGTTTAGAAATCCCTATTGGAAAACCCTTTATGTCCTTTTCTATTTTTCAACAAATAAAACGTAGCCCGTCATACACTCGCTTAAAAGAACACATTCGCGCAGTGGTTTGACATGTTAGGTCATATTGACTTATTAATTTTGAATAACTGAGTTTACAGTAAGTAATTAGGTTCGTTCGGGTACTTTTTTGCAAAGGAAAAAAATTATTAAAAATTTGCTAAGAAACTGTGCGAATGCGAGAGAAATCCATTTCCCCTCTTTTCATTTTTCGTAATTTTCTACTCACCGAATTTCGACTTATTGAAAAATGAAAACTGTCATCTAAGTGACAGCTCAAAAGTTTGACAAATAAAACTCTATTTTTTCGTCTTCAACGATGTCGGAGGAAGAAGTTTTAATTGAATGTTCTCCTAGAACTTATCAGCGCATTCAAAATGGTAGGTTTAATAGGTATTTTAGCTTATAAAAAATTCAAATCCAACTTATTTTGTAGA
This sequence comes from Cheilosia scutellata, assembly GCA_955612985.1. NCBI lineage: Eukaryota > Metazoa > Arthropoda > Insecta > Diptera > Syrphidae > Cheilosia > Cheilosia scutellata. Next base: position 44,420,746 of record OY015314.1, read on the forward strand.
TTCTGCCGTTAACGTTTATTTTACGAATGTCGAAATGACATTTCTTAAACTTTTTGTAAGAAAACCGGTCAAGTACTTCTCTGTAAATTGAGAGGATTCTCTCCCGATTTTTGAGATTTGACATTTTTCATTTTTCTATGCTGAAAGTACACGAACGAACCTATTATTTCGATTCTGTTTAGTCTGACAAATTTATTCGTTTAGAGGTCCCGGAGAGATTTCGTTTACCGGCGGGTTTCTCTAAAAATCCAATTCGTTATAATATGTTGTTTAGTTTCAAATAGTCGACGTCGCAGCAAATGCTCATGATTCGCCGACACTCGCGCGGAAGAAAGAAATAGGAACTTCATGGAAGACGATAAACATATAACATTATGTGAGCAGGCAGGAGAAGAATATGCGAAACATGCATCAGGGCTTTACCTACTTTTAAGCGAAGCAAACATATAAGTACAAACAAATTTTTATTTAATAAAATGACAAACTATTTAAAATTAATTCCATACCAAATTCACTTTCCTTCCAACTATAGATATTAATAAGATGTTTAACATCATCTTTAACAGATGGCGCCCAACGTGGGGTCATTTGAATAGAGCCCCATTGTTGGTCTTCTATCAATAACGTCCGTTACAAACTTAAAGCTTCTATGACATTCTAGTTCGTTCTACAGTTGGTTTTTGCCAATAAATTTGATAATATGGATGATCTGTTTTTTGTTTCACTCGGGTTAAGGGTTGTAAAACGGATTTTTCATATTTAAAGCAACATTATTTTTAGAAGCTGTCCGTGCATCTGTATAATACTACCACTATCTATACATATCTCGTATGTGTCACGGTTTTCCAAAATTCAAAAGCAATCTGCTATTGGTTTACTATCTTAAGCCAGGTAAATTGTTTATTGAGATTTTGTGTTTCAAATTTGCTGCCGCTACATAGACCTGAAACTTCAAGAATCAGTTGAAGCTATTTTGAAAACTATTTTGAATTCTAAAACTCCCTATACCTATTTCTGAATAGGCTTTGATTGGAGGTCAGTTCTTAATGGAACTACTCGATTGTATATACAGAGATTTGTAGAGGACGAGCATGCAATGGCTCACAATGTTATCTGTATCTCTATATGAAAGCAACTACAACTGGAACATCAACTATACTCTTCCACAGCAACTTGAATAGGAAGACCCATCCGACACACAATTTTCTTCAAATTGCTTTGTTGTGGCTGGCAAGATAATCCTGACAGCCTGCGCTCATGCATACGATAAATGGGGGTGAACTTCTGCATTGGATAGTCGTCTATATTTCCGCTTTTTGTGCGTACCACCTGAGGTCATAATGTACAAATGCATGACTATCTTTCGTTATTGCCTGCCGTCTGACGTTACTTTGAAATTATTTCATCTTTTCCAGCTAAATCTAACCCTACACACTCGTATGTTGGTCTATTAAAAACAGATTCATTAGACAGAGGATACCTACTGTGATCCCAAGAACCGATTTTTGTTTGGTCATTCGTTGAATGCCATTCGAAATTAGTGAGTGATTAATTCAAAGACGAGGTTTCTTTAAACATGCAGTCGGCAACTCATTAAATAGGAAATTTTGTTTCTAAAACTCCATGCCAAACTCCATATAAAAAAAAAACTGACATTTCAGCATTTGCGCTACAACTCTTGCACATATTGTGAACTGTCAGTTTTTTTTGTGTGGAGTTTGGCATGCCGCTAGTCATCTAGTGGGTTAATGGAACGCGGGCATTGTTCACAATAGATGTAATTTAAAAAAGTGAAAGTTTCCAATATTTTGCTCAGATCCACGAGAGCTAGCTGAAAGGCGTTTTTCTTTTTTAGTTTAGAGCAGAGCCTGAACTGTCAAAAAAAAAAGTTCGTGTTTCTTTTTTAGCTCAGACACATCAGATCTGAGCTCAGAATTTGTGTTTCTTTTTTCGTTCAGAGAATGATCAGAGCGCGAGTTATGTCGGAGTTAGCACCCGCCAACATAACAATCCCACAGTCAGCACCCGCCAACATAACATTCCCACAGGCATTACTTCCAGGAAACGGTTTCATGATTACCAATAATATTCCCGGGAAACTGTAATGTGAAGTTGCCCAAAAGCCGAACATCGAATACAAAATTCACAGAATTCAACGATCGCAATTTCAACACACAGAACTTATTCACGCTGAATTTGATACCAGGCAATGAACTGCCACTGTATCAAGGTCAGCAGCAAGTAGATTAATAAGGGAAAATGTTAAGTTTAGTTTTTAGACGACTTCCAATCAATAAAGATACATTTAATTAAAGTCGGAATCTTTTGTTTGTTTTTAAAAACGCAAAAAGCTATAAACTCGATATCATTCGCGCTCTATGAGCTCAGGGGGCTTATTCCCAAAATCGCAACGGATCACTTTTCATGGCGGATTTGTATTTCCCAAATCGATTCACTCCAATCAAAAGCGATAGCTGTTTAGGTGACGGATTGCTGGCGGATTGTTTGCGGATAAAAAAATTAACTAAATTCTTGTGACGGAAAAAAGCTGTCAAACTTTTGGAAATGTAAATGGAAAATTGTCGCCCCCGATCGCATTTGAGAATAACCAAAAGCGAAGGCGGTCTAAATTAAGGTATCGCTTTCAGTACGAATATAAGATCCGCAGCGTATTTGGGAATAACCCCCCCAGAATAAATCGACTGAGCTGGTTGAGTAAAAAGCTGATTACGCTCTTTCATTTGACAAAAGGAAAAACCAGGATAAACAAAGTAGTTGAAATGGCGTTTGGTAGTTTTGAGATCATTACATCCTGCGGTATCACAAGGGACCCACTCTGACCCAAATATGGATGCGCTCGATGTGGCCTGCCGAACCTAGCCTAACTCAACTATATTTGCCTGCTCTGGTGTGATTTTTTTTGCACCCTTGTTGCATATCTGAAATATTTACGTAGCTTATCGCAACCTCGACCTACCACTTATATACTTACATAAATAAATGTAATATCTACAAGCGCAGGAAATAATACGGACTCAAACCAGTAATTCGATACACTGTGCATATATGCTCCAATCTGTTTCTCAATTAGAAACATTTCAGTATCACATTGGCAATGTTGACTTTTGGGTAAAATTTGCTTGTGGCTGGCTTACTTACACTCATCAAAGGATATGTTTCAGTCATCCATTCATTTCATTGGTAGGTACTTGTAAACAATCCTTTCGAATAAGAAGTAGGTACAAGGGTAGACCTACTATTTGCTTTCTCCATGTCCCTCAGGCCATCATTTTAATTGAATTTTAATGAATTTCATTTCTCATGCGAGATGGGCTTTATTTAGGGCGAATGGACAGTTAAAAAAAAACACGCAAAAATGTTTCCTTAATATTTAAAATTTATTAATTCTTCTTTCTATTTTTTTTTGTGTGGAATGCAAAGTACATTTCTACTTGTCTTTTGTTTTTTTAATTTTTTTTTGTTACAAACTCAATAATTAGGTACCTATCATATTATTATGACGGTTTGTTTTAAATTTTAAATATAATTTAATGGATAATTTATTGTTAATACAATTTAAACTTTTAATGAGTTCAATGGCCGATTTTCTTCTTCAAAATCTACTACTTTTTGTCAATATAAATTCTAAATTATTTTGTTTTTCTGTTTTTTTTTTTTTAATAATAATTTGATCACAATTCACTTTGCATCGAATTTGTATAATTATAATACACTTTGTCTGTGTACTTATACAAAATGTAAAATGTAAACATGCAATAATAAAAAACACTTTAACAATATTATTTTTAGTAGAAAATAAAACCAAAAAAAAAACAATGTTTTTCTTGTTTGGTTTTTTTATTTGTTAATATATTTTTTTTCACAACAACACTTATTTGATAAAATTATGTCTAGGAATACATTTATGTACATATTGTATGTCATAAACATAATTCTGAAGAAAATTATTGTCAAAACAATAAATGTTAAAGGAAACTATGGGTGAAACGAAATATACCTACTCGTGGCTCGTGGGAATAAGGTCCATTATAATGCGTAGCACACGCACACGTGCCTTAGTGTAGGTAGTGGTAATGTGTCAGCAACATTAATCTTGATCACAACAAATAAATAAATAAAAATAGTTGGTGTAACAGCTAACAGGTTCATATAAGCACCCTAGGTCTTGCTTCTCATAACTATTGGTTTGCGTGAGTTTGCATTTTTAGGACGACTGGAAGAGACCTACCTATTTAATGCCGAGTTTGAACGAGAAGTGAAAGTTAATGGAAAAACCATTAAAATTAGCAGAAGATAGAATTGTTGATATACCATATTATGTACCTATAGAATAAAAGAAATGAAAAAAAAGCATTGCATATTAATAGGCTACACGTAGAAATGAAACAAAAGAAAGTGTGGCATATTTATAGGTTATATTTCGATTTGTATTAATTGTATTTAAATTAGACAGAAGGGCATACTATGCTGCGTCGAACGACTGATGGCTAAAGCAGATAGAAGGCGTAGTTGTAATTTTAAAACGAAATAATTTGAGATCAATTAGGTATACAAATTTAATCGAAATGAAACGAAGCGTTGTACTGTAATAAAGGCACGAGTACGATAACTACGGCGCCAAAAATTGATAACGGTATTTTGTAGAGGGGTTAAATACAAGCATTTTTTACTATGGGAGGGGGGTCTATCTGGCTTCGTTTAGGCGGGAGGGGCAATTTAAAAAAAATAATACTTAAAATGAAAAAAAAATAAATTGAGAAACAATGGCAACACTTACAATAAAGGACTTTATGAATTTTGTAAGCCAGGAATCTGTTCTTTGATATTATTTTTAAATTAAGTTATAGCTGTTAATATTTTTTGAAAAAAAATACTTTCAAACTTGAAATTTAAGGAAAAAAATTTAAAAAAAAGCTTTATGCTGATTTTTTTCAATGTTGAGCAAATAGATACTTAATTTGTTTGTAGTTTTTACTGCCTAAATCAATTCTTAATCGAACACTCAAAACCAGATTGATTTATGTCTTATAATTTTTGAGAAAATTGAAAATTACTTTTATATGTTGCTCCGCTTAGAGTACAAATTGCTACCCTTGCGCCTTGAAATGCGTATGGGGGGGCATGCGGCCCCCCTGCAACCCCCCTGCTTGGGGTCACTGTTGGATTTTGGGATGGGTGCAAGGCTGAGTATATGCAAACTTTCTTTTAATTATATTAGTTTACCCAATATCAACAACATTCTTCAGATACAATCTCTGGCCAGAAATTTCACATTGGTAGACAAAATTTTGCTGATTTGCATTTTAGACAATTTAGAACGAATTCCTGGCTTCTAATACTATAGTTCTTTGTGGTAAGTGTTGCCATTGTTTTTTAATATTTTATTTTAATTTTATTTATAATTTTTTTTTAATTACCCCTCCCGCCTAACCGGAGCGAGATAGACCCCCCCTCCAATAGTAAAAAATGTTTGTATTTAACTCCTCTACAAAATTATTTTACTCACCCCAATTTTTGTCCTAAAATTTCAAGTTTGAAATTGTTTTTTTCAAAAACTATTTAAGGGAATAACTTGATTTAAAAATAATATAAAAGAACAGATTCTGGGCTTTCTAAAATGTTATAGTCTTTTGTTATAAGTGTTGCCATTGTTTTTTAATGTATTTTTTTCCATTTAAAGTATCATTTTCTTTAAATTACCCCTCCCGCCTAAACGGAGTAAGATAGACCCCCCCTCCCATAGTAAAAAGTGCTTGTATTTAACCCCTCTACAAAATACCGTTATCAATTTTTGGCGCCGTAGTTATCGTACTCTCCCCGTAATAAAGAACGAGAGCGAATCGTAAATTCGTGATCTCTGCGAACAAAATATGAAGTAAGATTGAAACATATTCTGCCCTATCGAGGTATCCGTCGGAACGGAACGGAAAATTCTCCGATTTCATTGTGACTCGGTAAATTGATTTCCACGCCACCTACCAAGATTTTTACGTACCCGAATCACAGGATAAGATTTGTGACAGTTGATTTCATCACAAAAGTTCCTACTGAAATTATAAATTGGAAGCGCGCGCAAAACATTCTATTAATTTATTGTATAGACATTAACAAATTTTATATCAAAATGCCTCTACAAAATGTCAAAGTATATAAAACAAGTAAAATATTTGTGAAAAACTAAGAGATGTGAATAAAATCATGCCTTAAAAAATTGTAAACAAAGCACTCGAAGTTACCAATTATAGAACAATTTTTTTATCGTGTTATCTGTTGCCCTTTAGGATTTAATATAACTCATATTTGGATTTAATTTTCTCCACACGCAGTACAAGATTGCGGCAGGTTTTTAGTCCAAATGTACATTATTTGGATTCCTGTACGATGTGCAATATTTAACTCCACAGAGTTCCCCAGTTTTTAATGTATAGTTTCTTCTGCCATTATTCTTGCACTTGACCACAAAATCTATTCAACATAGAAAATATTAACTTCAACATATTTAATTTCAATTATCACGTATTTTTCACAATTTGTTTTCACGAGGGAAAGGTACAATTACTTACATTTATTTGACCGCAACATATTTAAAAGAATCAAAATCTATTTATTAGTTGGTTTTTATAGATATTTTTTGGTATAGATTTACTTTTTAATATTCCTTTTCTTAAATTCACTACTAAATTTGGTAAATAACAGTCTCTACTTATTAAATTTAATTTTTTTATTTTTCGAAACACAAATTTTCATACGATTTGACAGTTAATGGAGTCACTTATCCTGTGATTAGGGTTCCGCCGAAATCCGCTAGACGCGGTATGACCGAGTGTCAATACGAATACGAATCGGAGGATTTTTGTTTCGAGGTATTCTTCCGAACAGCTTTTCGGAACTTCTTTTCGACAAATATGCAAGGCACACTGGCATTTCAGTGCGATCAAGTGCGTTTTTACCGATATTTTTGACAGGAATTGGTTGCGGAATTTGTTTACTACGATTTGCAGTGAAGTATTGATAAATCGAATGTAATTTCAGTCTCCGACGGAGTATGCGTAGCGGAAAAAATTCCGTTCCGATCGGATACGATAGGGCTGATTGGCTTTTTCGGGTGAAAACTGACTGCCTAACAGAGAGATAATAACCTCCTTTCATTAACCACTAGACCAGGGGTTCCCAATCTTTTCTATACAGCGACTCCCTATGTAGGTTATAATGTCCCTCCCCTCATAAAAGTACACAACGGAACAAAGAACAGATATGGGAATAGAAGCTGAGCTTACTAAAGATTCACTATAGGGGTTTTCAATAAGGACGTGTCAACTTTGCAATGGAATAAAACAGGCTGTGTGCGAAGTATTGACAAAATCCTTTTTTTATCTGAAAGGCCCATGTATGCCATTATTGTATGGAATGTAACACCATGTCCAAATGTACGCCGCAGCTTCTCATCGTGGCACGAATAGGAGTGGTCCAATCTGCCGCATAGATCCCGCTGAATTTGAGCAATGGCATTGGTTATGTTGGGTTTAAGGCCATCGGTCGATTGCTGTTTATTCGCATTGAGCTGCGATTTCAGAGGCAACCTCACAAGAAATGGTCTAGCGGGGTAACCATATACCCTCAAATCGTTCATGCAGAATGTCCATCATGGCGTCTGCTGTATGACACGTAGCGACCGACATTTTGCTGGAACCACATGTCGTCTACCTCCATATCGTTCAATTTGGGCAAACAAAATTGGTTAACCTCGTTCTGTAGCGCTCGCCTTTGATGATAATTACCTCACCAACGTTATTTTCAAGAAAAAGTACTGAGCAATAATAACGCCGCGTGCCGGTCTAAAATCCGCAGCAAGCTTTTAATGGATGAATTGCCACCTCGTGTGGGTTGGAGTCGTCCCATATACAGCAATTTGACTTGTTAAGCCATTCATCCAAAAATGCGCCTTGTCCCTAAAGATGATTTTTCGGCCAAATTTGGGGGTCTTCTTCCAAACGGTTCGAAACCCAGTCAGCGAATAAACGGTGTTGTCTATGGTCATTATCATTAAATTTGAGCTCCTGATGGGTCAGTTAGATCTTGAACGGGTATAGGTTCATTTCCGATGCAAAATTCTTGTACACGGCAAGGAATTGACTGCCCCAGGTTCTCCTGTACACTTTCACGGACTGTGGCAATGTTCTTGGCCGATTTGGCCTAACGTGCCTTTGTAGTACGGGTTGATTGCTTAACGAACCGGTTGTCTCGAATTTGATCACTAAACGTTGGAGAGTCGACTTTGAAGAACCACCGCGTCTGCCGTAAAAAGGGCGCAAATCGCGCAACGTTTCCACTGACCAACGCTCATTTTAAATCGTGTAACTTGCCAGTGGTTTGGCATCACTGACGGAACAGTAAACCCATAGATTAAACAGACGCCACCAACAATGGCCGCCCCAAAAGCGTCGCGACGCACAGTTAGGGAATCTCTGTGCAACAACTGACTTCCCTTAAAGGAATCAATCTCAATGTAGCGAAATATTATTCACTAGATTAAGAAAAACAAGAAAAGATATAAGTATGGACCGTTTGCTGATACGGAACATAAATCTTAAGCATAGTTAAGTTTCACATAAATTCTATACAATCCTTAAATTTATATAAGTTGCGCGAGAAAATTTAAGTTCAACATAATAAGCGACCACTTCTGAATTTTAACTAATACAGTAATACTTCAAGTTGGGTTACGTTGAGCAAATGTCAAAATGTTGTGAATTTTGGTTTGTTTTTGCGTTTAAACGTATTTAACGGTATTTTATTTTCAACAATGACTGGAAATGTAAAAAAAGAAACCCACATTTTTCCCAATATTCAAAAAAAAAGCTTCTTCTTTATTGTGATTTTGATGGTAAAGAAGTCACAAAATGGTGCTTTTGCAACGTGAAAATACAAAAAAAAAAAAATACTTGGAATCGAATTAAAAAAATAAAATAGCAGCCCGTCAGGATTATGCTATAGGGATAGTGAAACGCTCAAGATGTTCTGTAGCTACTACAAAAATCAAGTGTACAAGCAGAAGAAGGAAAGCCATTCACACCATCTGTCACATTCGTGAAAATTTAACCTCAAATTAGAAGTGCCGACCGTCCTTTTTAAAATCGAATTGAAACTCGCCAAATTTTAAGAATTTCAGTCGACCAATTCACCGATGCCGACCGTCCTTTTTAAAATCGAATTGAAACGCGTTAAATTTTAAGGATTTCAGTCGACAAATTCACCGATGCCTACCGTCCTTTTGAAAATCGAAACTCGGAGAAGGTAGGTAAATTTTTTTTAAATACTTCTCCCGGGAAAGGCGAACCTATAACGCTTCAACAGCGCCCTGAGATGCGTGCAGATGTATGTTAGTTCTGCACTTAAATTGCTGCAAATTGTATACTTCTGGAAATATATCCCCATGAAGCGAGTTCCAAAGTTTGCTTGTCCTGTAATAGAAGGAGTTTTGGAAAGTTGATGTCCTCGCGGTTGTCACCTGTCAACTGTATGGTCATGAGGATTGTCTTGTGTCTTTGCCGATTTGCTTTTTAAGATGCTTAAGTTAATAAATGTAGATTCCTTGATATGCCGACTCCTGAATAGCGTGAGGGGTGTCGCACTCCCCAGAGCCCCCTCCACCTCCCCATTTTCATTCTGGGCCCTATTTCATAAACATTGACAGGTGACAATTCCACAAATTTGTGGCACTTGTATGTATGTATAACATTCTAAATCATACTTGTCTCTTCACTCTCAATACTTGACCGAAACTCAAACGCCTGTCGGAATTGTCAATTACATACTGACAAAATTGTCAATTGTAAAATTTTATCTGTCTCATAAAACCAAAACTTGACAATTGTCTGCTATTTTCCGACAATTCTACAAAATTGTCTAATTATTTATGAAACAGAAATTTGACAATTGTCGGATTGTCAGTTTACAAATTGTCACCTGTACAGGTCAATTGTCAATTTTTTTTATAAGAATAAATAAATGCACATTTTAGGACAGCATGCCAGGGGCCAATTCCGCCATAAGAGTGAGTTTTAATAAGTACGCGAACATGTACGCTACCTTGATCCGATGCCGAAATGGTGAGTGACATTTTTCGAAATACGTAGGTACAGTGAGCGTCAATAGTGAGTAAACACCAATGCGGTTTTCATTTGTCTTTGGAGTTTGGATACAATTTTGTTTAAATATTTATAAAGTATTTTTTGCTGTCGACATGAAATATGTTTAATTATTATTTCGTAATTAAACTTATTACAGACTGTTGGTTTTTTAGACCTGTTTCCAGACCCTAATGAAAACTCAAAAAAGCATCGGTGTTTATTCACTTTTGGCGCTCACTGTATGTGCCAATTAATTAATTGAATATTTTCGAGTTTATTCAGTCTATCGCGATTTTAGTTTATTTAAAAATGAAATTGTAAACGATGTTCAAAATGGCAATCTATTCAGCCTGTAGTCCAGATAAATCTGCTTAACTTAAGGCCACTAGACCCATTCCATGAACCATGATGTGTGATAAAATAATAGCAATGAACAAATAGAGAGAGTAAAATATTTGTACCTACCCAAGTTACTGGCGATAAGTGTTTAGTTGGATAAAATAAGGACATTCATTATTCATAGGAACATATAGACAAAGTGCAATGTTGTCAGCATAAAAAACAATCTTTCGTATTGAAGTTATTTTCTGTTTGCTTAAGAATAAGAACCACTAACAATTTATTACCTATTTTAATAGCATATAGCCTATCATTTTTTTTTCTGTTTAAGAACAATGTCTAATACAAAATTTAACAATTTATTTCTTACAATTAGGATAAAGAAAATTATTTTTAATTACATTACTCGTTTTAGTTAGCAAAAATTTGGCAGCCTTAATCAATTTTTCCAAGCAGCGGATTTAATACTAATCTGGTTTCCGAACATTCCATTTTCCATTATTAACTAAAATTCATCTCAAAGGCTTTTGTAAAGTATTTCTAATATATAAATATAAAGAGATTAGCTTATAGATAAAATAAAATTTCACAAATATGTACTTGTGCTGTAAATTTTGTGATAAGAAAGTTCTTTGTGATATGAACATGTGCAAGTTACTGAAATGTTTTCTTTGTTCCAAATGAAATAATTTTTTTTAAGACTCTTTAGAAAGATTCACTGTATTTATTTAAACCTGGTCCCATAGTGTATAAATAAAAAAAAAATTATCTGTAAAACTGGAGATGATCAAGGGAAATAATTACATGCTAATTATTCTACGCACCGCATTGGTTAACAATATTTAGTTTTTTTTTTCTTAAATTCACAATTCACATCTATAATAACTTTGCAATACTCTGGAGTGATAACTTAATAATTAAATAACTACTTCATTTTTTTACGGAGTCCATAAATATAAACTTCAAATAGTTAAGTTTAGTTTTTTTTTTTTGATTTTTCTTTTAAAGGATAACTTTTTGTTTTGTATACGAAAACTTGTGCCTACAGTTTTATTTGAAAATGGAAATACATAGCATAGTATGTATAGTGATTTTCAGAAAATTTATTGAACATTACAGTCATCACCAGCAGCGTTGTTTATTTGTTGTTTTGTTTTTCTAGATGCCCTTCGGATTAGAGATCTGAAAATAAAATAAATTAAAAATGTTGTAACTAATTTGCATTGATAAATATTTTAATTTTTTTAGGGAACTATAATTATTATATCCGGTTATCATTTTTACGAATAAAATGTTGAACCAACTGTTTCTAATGACTCTCTAATTTGTTTAAATATGGCAGACCACTTGTAAATCATGCGGTTTCATAAGGACACGGAGTTCAATAACCTGTTTGCAGCATGTTTTCAACACGTTTGCTTAATTTTTTCAGCAATCTTTAAGTCTGACCTTTATTGCGGCCTGTGATGCAAATGTAGATATCTACATCATTCGCAATGGGATAGCAGCGATACAAATGCTCACCTTTATTTTCAGTAAGAGCACTAGTGTTGAACATCACTTTGGCATCCTTTACCGATTACCTCATTTTAAAAAAATGCAAGGTTCTAATGAAGGCATCGAATGACATGTGGACTCGCTTTTAACTAAGCTTCCAAAGAAGGGGTAATAGCTCAAAGAACGAAACAATATACAATAGTCAGGGAACATTTAAAGAATAGGGCACATGACATTGCCAATCCCCCAGATATAGGCAAGGCAGTTAATAACTTAATTACCTACTTAGGTGGCGCTACAGTCGGGGGTAGACCTGGGCTTCAACCAACACGCCTCCCTAGTTCACCCGATCTTTGGCTAACCGTCTCCAGTTGTGCACTCCAAGTTTGTTGAGTCTCCTGCGTTGTCCCTCCGGGTTAGAATCGAAGACTCTTCGGGCCGGAGCGTGGTGTCCATTCGGTGTATGTCCTAGCCATCTTAGTCCACTGATACGTACTTTTCTCACCAGGTTGATGTCGCCGCATAGCTCGTAGAGTTCGCTGTTAAATCTCCGCCTTCAAAGCCCGTCAAGGCAAAAGGGTCAGAAAATCACTCGAAGAATTTTGCGTTCAAAGCGACCAAGGTGATCTTCATCCGCCTTTAATAACGCCCATGCTTCTGCACCATAAAGCAGGACTGGGATAATGAGGGTCTTATATAGAGCCTCCTTGGTATTTTTTCACAAGGCCTTACCAGTCAGTTGGCTTTTTAGGCCAACAGCGGTTTGCAAGTGTAATTCTTGACTTCTGATGTGACGTCATTTTCAAAATTAATAGCGGAGCCGAGGTAGACAAAGTCCCGAACTACCTCAAAGTTGTAGCTGTCTGCCGTGACGTTCTTTATTGCTCGTCTCAATAAATGTTGTCATATGCGCCCTTAAAAATACATAAATATGTAGATGGTGAGTGGCGCTTTGCACTTCTTGGGTTTTCCCATCAGGATCTGCCGTAGTGTGAATATTTGGTCACTCGTGGACTTACCGGTCCTAAAGATATACACTGGTAGGGATCAATCAGTTCGTTGACGAATGGTTTTAGGCGTTCACAAAGTACGTAAGAAAGGATCTTATATGCAATGTTCGGGACACTGATGCCTCTATAGTTGGCGCAGTTGAGAGAGACTCCTTTCAGTAGATAACCTATAAACAAAATAATACGATAAAGTTTGTCCAGTCAGGATGACTACCAACCCCAAGAGGTGTCACCTCCGCGGCAGCGTTCCCTCCCTTTTGGTTGGGCAGAGTTCTCATCTCGGTCGAAAATAGTACTCAAATGGCTTCCAAGGTAGTACGTCTCACAATGCACCTAAACTAAAGTGTACTTTCCAGTTATAAGTATAAAAGTGGTCAAAATTAGAATTTCTATCAATTTCCGCTATCAGTAATCTATTGACGTAATAACACCATGTGGCCATGCTGATTTTGACAGACAAATTTGATAAAAATAGTGCTTAAATGTGGTGTGGCGATGTATATTTAATTTTTTTTTGGTACATATGATTTGTTTTTCTATAAATTGCTTAGATGTAGTTTTATTGTTTTTGAGACTACATTCTTTAGTTAAAAAATATCATAAATAAACTGAGCTGTTTTTTCCAAGCCGTTTGAATTCGTATATTCAAACAATAACTTTTAAGACTAATAATGTATTAGGGACGTCGTTCAAAAAGCTATAATTCCGACCAATGTGACTATATGGTATTTTCTAAACATTCATTTCTAGAAAATTCGATTTTAATTTCCCAATATAAATTGTTTTCTTAATTTTACAAATTCACAAATAAAAGACGAAGTTAGTTTTCCTTTAGATTTAGATTTAGATTGACCTGCGTTTCAACTTAAGAGCTTCTCGCTGCAGCTGATGATTTCTCTTCGTTAGGCTTTCGTTAATAAAAAAGTTTTTAGAAGAGTTTATGCCAACGTCACAAAGTTTTAGTGACGATTTGTTGTTCTTGCGGTAGTTGGTAATTGCTCTTAATAGGTTTAGCTTGGCGGGTTTGTCTGAGAATTTTATCACAATACATGCATCGGAGGTGTGCGTCGACGGCTGCCGTTGAGATCTTGCTCGAAAAATGTTGGTCAAGGGGGGAGGAGGGACATTTACTTTAGAACATATACTGTGATACAAACTTGTCAAATTTTCATCTTGTGTTTCTGGTATGCCAAATATGACTGCATCGGAGCTAATTTTGTCTCTCTCGAAACGATCAACGAGCAGATCTAAGCGAGTACATTCCCGCCTAATTTCCATAACTTTTTTTTCGAGGTTTCGTTTGATTTCAGTGACCTGCGTACATAGTTTCAGTTCCAGCGCCGAAAGTTTGGTATCAATTTTGTTAGTAAAATCCTCTCCCCATTTCTCCAGTTTTTTCTCAATTCTGCTCCATAGTTTGTCAGCAACATTGTCAGCATTGTTAATTCCAAACACCTTTGGAGAACCAGCATTTTGTTGTTGTACGCGATTAGCTCTCGTTTCTGATGGCATTATGTGTTTAATGGAAGAATCAAATGCTCAACAAAATATTCTTTAATAAACCACTAGTTGACTATTGCTAGTTAGATTTGCTATATTTAACAAACTTGTACACTTATACGAATGTTACAGGATGGAATTATTAAAGCACTGTGGTATTAGCAGGAAAAATTAGAAGAATTATGAGGACGCAAATAAAGTGACGTCTATTCGCTCTTCATTTCACTTTCACCCTTTTTATCTAATTTGTTAAACATCAAATAAATTTGTATGAAAACAAAACCATTTTTCACAGTTTTCTTAAAAAATTGTTGAAAAAGTGCAAAATACGAAAAGCATTGCAAAAATTGCGAAAACATAGAAGTTACCTCCCCAACAGTATGAAAATAGTACACCAAAAAGGCAGGGGGCAGATTCACCAGTCAATTCTTGGACTTTGCTTAGTTCCAGTGTATCTACAGACTCAACTTTGTTTCAAATTAATAGTTGAAAATCGAAGTAATCCTCATTATTCCTGAAAGTTTTAATGTAACGGAGTTTACTCTACTCAGTGCTTGACCATTCTAGCTCCATTAGTAAATAATATTTATTGAGTAAGTTACCTACACATCTTCTTTAAAAAAAGTACGTACCAACATATAACATTAGTATTACGTAGCTTACAGTCTTAATTGCACCATAATGTTCATTGTTCTTATTCGTATACTATTATTGTATTATGCACATTTCAACAATTTAAAAAAAAAAACAAATCTCTCACTATATAAAGTCAATTTTTTTTCTCTTAAAAAACGTTTTGTTATAATTTTGTTATAATTGGGCACTTTTTAATCTCCGAAATTTACATTTCATACTAAAATTGTATGGGAAAGTAAAAAGGTCCTTATAAGTAGGTAATTAAGTACTCCTCAAGTGACAGGTTAGGAAACAAAAATATTCACCCCTATTGTCGTCGTCGTCTGTCGCAAACGACTGGCGACGCTTGTCGTGTCGAGTCGTTTGGAATTTGGTATTGCGTAACTGAAACGACTCGACTCTCTGAACTCTCACATCCCACATACATTCCACAAACTATGACACATGGGATTTGACATTTCAGTCGACGAATTTATATTTGGTCTGGTGTTTTGTTTGTGACTTGGTTAATTATTTAATAAAACAAATCAAAAATGAATAGTGTGACATGTTTTTTGAAAGCAGTGATGAAGAAGAAAACAGTGCTGGTACAGTTAAGGAGGGAAATTCGAACCAAATCCAATCCATTGGATTTGCCCGACATTAAGTGGGTGGTAGAAATAATTTAAATTGCATACATTGTGTTAATAACAATTATTTTCAGATTTAAATGTATTTTAGACTAGACGAAGTCGAAGGTGGTCCAAGATAATTCAGAGATAACATCACTTTTTGTGAGGCCCTTTGTGAACGATTTGGCCAACGGAATATTTTCCTCCATTTCTTTCACTAAATGTTGAAATTGTCTTTTATTTGTGATTTCCATTTTAAAGAATATGTAACTATCTTTTCGTTAGTTAAATATTAAATACACAAACTTTTCTTTAACACTTGATCACGCAGTTGTTAAAACTTAATGCAAACTATATCAGTTGCAGATCTTTTTATACCCCTGTGGCACATCCGCAGGGATACAAAAAACGATACCCAGGTACTGCATCATTCCTCTTTCTGTGTTTTTCATCATATTAATGATTTTATGGAGTGGGCGCAGTAGCGCAGTGGTTAGTGTGCTGGACTACTGTGCGAGGGATCCCAGGTTCGATCCCCGGAAAAACACAAATTACATCTTAAGGTTTTTTCTACTGCGCCACCTCTCGCGAACGTCTGACAAACCTCCGAGAGTATGACTGTCCTGAAAAAGCTTCTCAATTCAGCCGTTCGGACTCGGCATAAAATTGTAGGTCCCTTCCATTCGTTCCAAAAATAGAAACTCACACAAAACGAATTGTTGCGAGAAGCTAGGCTATGGGTGTCTACCGCCTGACGCGCCGCCTATTTTTTTTTTTTTTTAATGATTTTATGGCCTTAATTAGGGTCGTCGTGTAATAACTCATTACTTGTGCGCGTAGATTTATATGAACCAAGACAATTCAGAGATAAGGCTATGTCGTCCCATTGCCGATTAACCTCACTTTTGTTAGGCCTTCGAGAATGATTTTGCCAAAGGAATATTTTTCTGCATTTCGTTCACTAAATGTAGAAATTGCCTTTTATTTGTTATCTCCATTCTGCAAAATAACTATAATTGTCTTTTTGTTACCTAAAAATTAAGTACACATACTTTTTTTAACACATTATCACACAGTCGTCCGCAAAATAGTCGACGACAGAAATGTATCATTTCCACGACAAACGTCGTCACAAAACGCCTCACGCAATACCGACGATCGTCGTCGAAAAATACAATCCACATTTTTTGACATTTCAGACGCCATTTGTCGATCGTCGGCGCGACAAAAGTCGTTTATTTTTAGTCGCCAATACCAAACAGTCGTGTCGTTTTTTTTAGAGTCGTAAACGACAACGACAATAGAGGTGATTATGTATTTCGAAAAAAATAAAAATGAATTATGTTTATACATATGTTATGAAATAGTAGTACGCGACGGCTTCAAAGTAGTATCCGTACTCAGTTCGTAAAAATGTACTCAAAATGAGCAAATGAGTACAATAGTAGCACGGGAGGGAACGCTGCTCCGCGGTGGAACAAGGACTCAACTCCAAAAGAAAGTAGATCATACTTAACTTCAAAAAGGCTAAAGTGTTAGCGGAAGATATTGCATGGAGTGATAGTGAATATATTGAGAGCAAGAGAGAGTTCAAAAAACAATTCCTTGACATATACTACATAAAAGAAGTAAATGTTGAAAAACAGCCATTTATACAAAGTTCAAGCACGAAGTAGTAGAAAAAAAAAAAAAAAAAAAATATACGATTCACCGTAAAGAAAATGCGCTGGCTACATTTCTGGACACTGAAGGTGTTTTAATAACGTTAGAGGGTGGATTCGAAGATCTTCCCGGCCGGCGGGAGCATTCGCTTTC
Source organism: Cheilosia scutellata (assembly GCA_955612985.1). Taxonomy (NCBI): domain Eukaryota; kingdom Metazoa; phylum Arthropoda; class Insecta; order Diptera; family Syrphidae; genus Cheilosia; species Cheilosia scutellata. The sequence goes on from OY015314.1 coordinate 44,438,305, forward strand.
AGTCGCTCTACTTGGCCACCTGTGTTGTTGGACCTTCACGCTTATCTTATGATAGATTCCATGCTTCTGCGCAATAGAAAAGGACTGGGACGATCAGGGTATTGTAACCGGTCAATTTAGTTGTTCGAGAGAGTGCTTTGCTACTCAGTTGCTTTCTTAGCCCAAAGAGACAGCGATTGACAAGATTCATCGCTTAATTTCAGCGCTGGTGTCATTTATCTAAGTTCATAGCGGTGCCTAAGTAGGCAAAGTCCTACATTTTGTTAAAATGAGATAAATCCCTGTAATTTTTTGAACTTTTGAGGTTATGACTTTCGTCACATAAAACAGCGTAATTCTACTAGACTAATGTTTTTATGTTCAGTAGTAACCACAAACTAAGCTAACAAAGTTACAGATTTGTTAAAATACCTTGAGAAAAAATGTTTCTAGCGGTCTATACAGACCTACATTTAGGTAATTGAATAATTAAATTTATTTAGAAAGTTCCCTAGGGATCGCGATAGATGCAAGTTTGCCTCTAATTTCCAAATATGTATATAAGAAACTAGCTTTAACCGCCCGGCTTTGCTCGTGCCCAGGAATTGTATCGTCTGACCCTCAGAATAGCGTTTGAAAATGTGTTTGTTTTGTTATGAGAGGAGTTACGACTTTTTGTCCTATCCCGCCAGGTTTTGTAAAATGATTCACTCAGGCAACGTTCAGATATAATGCTCTAAATAACTTTGTGGTAAGGGTATTGTGCCATCGCCCGTTTTCCAATCCCACCCACACTTCGCGCGGTTGTTTGTTTGGAAAATGCACATCAATGTCTACAATTTTACAACTTTAACTCCCATGAGTCTCGAGAAATAGCTTTTAAAATGTATTTCTTTTTCATACGGGAGGTTCTAAGCCCCTTTTATACAATTTTGACTATAATCTTCACAGAAACACTGCCAGTCCCATACCTATGATTGCCTGAAAATTTGAGCTGAATCGGTTTGGTGGTTTTCGAGATATACGATTTTTAAGGGTTTCTTTTTTTATATGGTAGGTGCCACGCCCTTTTGTCTAATTTTCACCATATGTGAATCTAAACCATCCTTGGGCTTGGACCCACTCAAACACAGACAAAAAATGTCATCATAACCGGTCCAGCCGTTTAGGAGGAGTTCAATTACAACACACGTACAGAAGAATTATAAGTATACTGTATACAGTATAAAGATATGTGCCTTTGAACATCAGAGTTAAGTTAAAATGCCGGGTTTGAAAGACAAATGCTTCAAAAATGTATTGCCGAAAACTAAATTAAATTCTTTCACTCATCAAGCAGTTGTTGACAACTAACTATGCATGACATATCCACTCACCGACGCACGAGCTAAAATATCCACTCGACTGAGTATATGCAAAACAGAAGCTTAAAATTAAGGGAAGTCCACTCTCTTGATCTCCAGTAGTAATTAGGTCCCTATCATTTCGAACATCAATATTCCTTGCACATGCTACATAGTGGGCGTGTGTGACTTTGATCTTAGGTTCTATCCCCGGAAAAATACAAATTACATCTTAATATGTTTTCCACTCCGACACCACTCCCGGATGTCTAACAAACATCCGAGAGTACAACTGTTTGGAGGTCCCTTCCATTCATCACAAAAAAAAATTCACACACTGAAGAGTGAAAAGAGTGAAAACTCGTTCCTTAAACGTTCTAAACTTTAGTCCACTTTATTCGGTGGTTGGAGGATTAATGAATAAATTTAAACTTTTTTTTTCATTTTGTTATCTGACAATTAGTTTGACAATTGAATTGACTGACAGATTAGGCTTGTCATTATAAATTGACACAAACATATAATGAGTAAGTTACATCAGGTAATGTATAACAGTTATACCAAATATAATAAAGTTAACAATCCTTTAGGATGCCTACAAGAACTAATGTCAACTATTTATTTTTAATTACTTTAAGCTCGTATAAAGACTTTCTGTGAATTTATATAGCGCAAAACGACTGAAATAAAATATATTCCTCCATCTTCCGGCCGCAAAACACTGTCAGCGGTATTATAATCCTTTTGTCTTGGTGGCGGCGCCCGAAACAATTTTCAGTCGAAAACAAGTCGAAATTCCAAGAACAATAATCTTGATCTAATAAAATGAGTTGGTGAACGCTTTCGCTTCCGTAGCAATGTAAATATTTATTTCCAAGAAACCATGAATATCCAAGCCTATTACTTTCTAATCCTTAATCGGTTTTAATGCGTGTACTCAAAACTTCTTCGGTATTTAATATACGAGTGCAGAAACAACAAGTTTACTGCTCATAGGAACAATATCGCACACATATACGAGTAGTGCCTAGCCTATTTTGTCAACACAGTCATTAATTTCTTTGATAAAGGACTTTGGGTTAAATCCATTACAGCAGGGGATATGGTTTGGTATTGAATAATTTCTTAGGGCGGACTGGTGGAATCGATGATGAGAGGACCCTTTTCTCTAACAATTGGCGCGTGGCAGTGAAAACTTTTCCAAGATGAATGCTCTTTAGATTTATCCGGCAAAGGCGAGGGATACTCTTATAAACGATGTTTTATGTCGTTTAATTAAAGCCCACCATTCAAATTTAATACAACAGATACCGGAAAGGGTCTTTCTTTTCTTTTAAACTATAAAGGACGAATTAATACAACTTGTATAATGTATTTCATTTGCTTTTAGGAATTTGGCTCTAAACCCTATCATGGTTCAGCCAACGCGTGGAATGTCCTGGAATTTATCTGTCCGATCTTTAGACCCGTGTAGGATTTATATAAGAACGCAATAAATTGAGAGACCCTTAACAATTTATACATTACTCATTGTTACTATCTAAAGTTTTGTAGCCAATTGAAATGGCGTTGATTATGTCAGGGTTTAAAAGGATTTTTCTACAAATCGTTTGGCAATACAATAGTCTGAGCTAAGTTAATAAAAATATCGTAAAAATAAATTTACAGCAAGGATTAAGGAAGCTATATTAGGTACTTGTAATGTATTATAGAAAGATAAATTTGTTTATAAGTATGAATACTTTTACGTAGGTACTTACAATACTGATGCGCTTACGATATAGTGTTCTTGAAAATAATTCAACTCAGGTAGAGGATGTGGAAGGAGTAATTTTATGTATAAAGAGGCGAATACATGTCCGGAAGTAGTAGCATGCGTGTGGACTTATGGTGTTTCGTACTGAAAGAAAGCCACATATCTGTAGAGCCTGTTCTCTAAATATGGGATTGAAATCGGACGTTGCTTGATTTCTGAAGTTCACCAAACTATCAAATAAGCACCCTCAGGTATGCATCTCTTAGCCGCGACGATTAGTGGTCTTATGCCCTGAATTATATCATTTTGTGGGAGTTTTGCTCGTTTTTAGCCAGTATTTCAGCACAGTGTTCAGATACCCAAAGAATTTAATTAACATGTCTGGCGCGGCATTTCCTGACTAGTCCAGATATGATGACCTGAGACTCTAGCACTTTTAGAGCACACCTTTATCAATGTATAGATAGCGATAAACTTGTTGGATATTGATCCAATCTCAAGCATCTCCGCAGTTTGGAGGACGGCAAGAGTACCTACACTTTTCGGAAGTTTCAGCACCACGTGTAGGCCTATATCGGCCTGACATCATATCCTCACTAGTTTTAGAACCATCCATAAATACTGAAATTTATTTTTATTTAATTTGAGACATTTTTGCCAATCAGAGTACATTGCGTCTTATGGTATGCCGAAGTCTAGCGAACCGACACTTTCATCTTTGTCAGGGATATTGAAGAATGATTTCTACAGAATAGAGCTATTTCATACATAGCTAGCTTTAAAAATCCCTACGTTAGTGAACCGAAAAGCACTATTACCTGATTGTAGTTTGTAGGTCCAGAGGTAATAGGTAAATACACGCCTCAAATGCAGTCGTGAGCGTAGTTCGTAGAGCACTAGTGATGACAATGCAGTCCATTCTTTGTACCCTGGTTAAAATACCATGTGAATTTTTCTTGCATTTTTCACTGCGACTTTAGACCCTCCGGCTCCGTTGCTAAGTTCTTCAAGTAGGTATATGACAAGACCTCAGAGAAGTTGAGAGATGGTCCCTCCCTGAGGATAGCCACTTGTAATCGATTTTCAATTGGTAATCCTTGGCATTTATGTTCTTTAGGGCATATTTAATTGCCTCTTACTGCGGATCAAAAGAGTTTTGCGTATACTCAGTCGAGTGGATATTTTAGCTCGTGCGTCGTCGGTGGATATTATGCCATGTAGTTAGTTGTCAACAACTGCTTGATGAGTGAAAGAACTTAAGTTAGTTTTCAACGAATTTTCGACAATACATTATTTTAAAGCACTTGTCTTTCAAAATCGGCAGTAGAACTTTTCTGATGTTCAAAGACACATATCTATATACTATATACATTGAGCGTCAAAAGTGAGTCAACACCAATGCTGTTTTCATTTGTCTTTGGAGTTAAGAAACAACTTTTTTTAATATCTATAAAGTATTTTGTACTGTCGAAATGACATACCTATGTTTTGTTATTGTTATATGTTCTCAAACTTTTTAAAAATTGTTGCTTTTTGATACATGTTTCAAGACAATAAAGAAAACTTAGGAGATAATCGGTTTTCACTCACTTTTGACGCTCACTGTACTTATATTCTTCTGTACGTGTGTTGTAATTGAAGTCCTCCTAAACGTCTGGACCGGTTTTGATGAAATTGTTTGTCTGTGTTTGAGTGGGTTCAAGGATGGTTTAGATTCACATTTGGTGAAAATTGGACAAAAGGGCGTGGCATCTAGGTACCATATAAAAAAAGAAACCCTTAAAAATCGTATATCTCGAAAACCACCAAACCGATTCAGCTCAAATTTTCAGGCAATCATAGGTATGGGACTGGCAGTGTTTCTGTGAAGATTAGTCAAAATTGTATAAAAGGGGCTTAGAACCTCCCGTATAAAAAAGAAATACATTTTAAAAGCTATTTCTCGGCACTCATGGGAGCTAAAGTTGTAAAATTGTAGACATTGATGTGCATTTTCCAAACAAACAACCGCGCGAAGTGCGGGTGGGATTGGAAAACGGGCCATGGCAACATACCCTTACAACAAAGTTATTTAGAGCACTATATCTGAGCGTTGCCTGAGTGAGGGTCAGACAACACAATTCTTGGGCACGAGCAAAGACATTATCGCTCGAAATGCAACTTTTGGGCGCCCCTCAAGACAGGCTGCTAATGCTCATGATCATACAGTACACTTGACAACTTTCCAAAACTCCTGCTGTTACAGGACAAGCAAACTTTGGATCTCGCGTCCTGGGGATATATTTCCAGAAGACTACAATTTGCAGCAATTTAAGTGCAGAACTAACATACATCTGCAAGCATCTCGGGGCGCTGTTGAAGCGTTATAGGTTCGCCTTTCCCGGGAGAAGTATTTAAAAAAAAAAGCAGAGCGGTTACAGCCCTTAGCGCAGCCTGACTATCGATGGATATTGCGATAATCTTATTGCATGTTTGTCCAATCTCGAGTAGTTCCGCTGCCATGAGTACGGTAAAAATCTCTGTCTGGTACACACTGGAAGTGTACGAAGTTTCAGAGTCACATGTAGGTCTAGTATGTAGACGGCGAGAGCTAGCAACATTTTTTCTCAAGGCATTTTAACAAATCTGTAACTTTGTTAGCTTAGTTTGTGGTAACTACTGAACATAAAAACATTAGTACTACGCCGTTTTATGTGACAAAAGCCATAACCTCAAAAATTCAAAAAATTACAGGCATTTATCTCATTTTAACAAAATGTATATGACTTTGTCTATTTAAGCTCCGCTATGAACTCAGACAAATACATCAGCGCTGAGATTAAACGAAGAATAACTTTTGTCAATCGCTGTCTCTTTGGGCTAAGAAAGCAACTGAGTAGCAAAGCCCTCTGAACTCCTTTACCGTACCAAGAAGTAGGGTGGTTTGCTTTAGTCAAGCTATTCCACCCATTTCCCCCCTTAATGATGGACTGTCAGAGGCAATAGGAAGGGAGGAGACTGCGAAGGTCACCCTCCGTTCTTACCGGAAGACAAACCGCCACCAGGAGCTGTGAACCATTTAAGTTGACTGCATCGTCACCATCAGGACCTCTTAACGTGATAAGATACACAGAGATACCTATTTTAAAAAAAACATCGCTGCGGTAGCTAGAAACTTCCCACCTATAATGTCCGGCCCATCGTTTTTTTTTTCTGGCCACTTTCCTCCACACCCTTTTGTGGTATCACAATGGACCTAAAAATATGGTCTAAGTGTGTCGCTTTACAGAAATGCAGAAATCCTATAGAAAGACTCATTGTACACATTTTAGGGAGGAAATTGTAGATTTAAAATTGAGGTTAAAAGGGACTTCTCACAACCTTTAAAAATTTTATTTAACTCACCGTGATCTCGGCTTCAGTTTTGATTCGCTACTGGTCGCAGGATCAACCGCTTCAACGAGTGTGGAATGGCCGGATTTCTTGTCAGATGAAACAGATGGACTAGCATTATGATTCTTATCTGTAATTAAACAAAACAAATGTGTTAACCTTTTGAACTTTGCTAACTCCCTCAAGGAGTACGTATAGGTACGCGAACCCGCACCTTCAATCTATATTGAAGGAAATACAACTCAGTTGGGAGATAAGAAACTTAACCAATAAAGTTGGCAAAATCAAGTAACCTGTTAAATTATCACATTAAGGTTGTTGTGGTGTATCAAGTGCTAAAGGGGTAAGGTAAGGATGTATTCTTGACACGCTTTCCAATGTTGATGTGGGTTGAATGTGGCACCAAGAAAAGGGGGTGTATATAGAGTATAAAGGATGTATGTTCAGTGTTCGCACCAACCGGAGTGTATAATGTTTACAAAGTACGAACGAACGGATAATGTAATTTCGTGGGTGGTGTGGTGTCTGGCAGATGAGCGCGTGAAACTTTAATTAATTCTAAATTCTATAGATAAACAGTGTATGCATGATATTCGTAGCGCACGTTGCGTTGCAACGAAAAGCATTTGTAGTCAACAATGGTACTGCTTTTGGCGTCGGATTTTAATTGATTGATTTTATCTGATATACGAGTAGTACCTGGGGACAATATTAAAGATGATTAAATATATCTTTTACGTTTCGAATAAATCAACCATGGAAGCGGGGGTATAAACTTTTGATTTTCGATTTTAATTAAACGAACAAAATTATATTAAATTCATAATTAATATGAATGGTGTCCATATCCTGGCAAAAGCTGGCAATTTTCTCTACATCCTGCAGCCAATTTAATTGCAGTTATATAGACTTGTTTTTATTGTCAACAGCTTGAATCATATGTAGCCTGTTCGTTTGTATACAAATTAATTAATAAGCAACTAATTAAAACATTTTCGATAAACTTATATGAAGTAACTCATTCAATTTCCAATAAATATTTCAAATAATTCAACTAAATTAAAATAGTGCTTTATGATTGCTATACGTATACATAGATACCCAACCCATATACGAATTACTGTTAAAAAATGTTACAATATAAATCCTGAAAATAATGCAATTTTTTAGTAGGGATAAAAACGATACACTTTAACTTTGGACTCATATTTAATTTGATTTGTAAACGGGTTTTATTGTATAGTTCAACGAATGTTAGGTCAAATGAATTCCCTGGAATTGCAGGGATTTTAAACACAAATGGTGGAAATAAAATAGCCAATACTTGGACAAATTTGTTTAACCTTTTGTTCCACTGATCTATTTTCATGCCCTGTCCTTCGCCGATCAGTTTATCAATCTTCCTTATTTCTTTATTGTTTATATCAACCACGTGGTGAGGAGGGCTCCATGAAATTAGGCCCCAATGAAAAAAGATAAAAAAAAAATTAAAAAAGCACCCAAAAATAATGTATGTAGTAAGCAACAACGTTTTGTTTAAGCTTTAAAAAATTTAAGAAAATACAAGATAAGAATTCGCGCGAATTTTTAACTTTTATTTTCTCAAATTTTCTAAATTAAAGTCAGATTTTACTTACTTACTTACTTAGATGGCGCTACAGTCCGAGGTGGACCTGGGCCTCAACCAACACGCCTCTCCAGTTAGCACGATCTTTGGCTAACCGCCTCCAGTGGCGCACTCCAAGTCGGTTGAGGTCCCCTTCCGCACTTGTGCGCGCCACCTAAGGCGAGCTCTTCCTCTACTGCGTTGTCCCTCCGGGTTGGAATCGAAGACTCTTCATTTCGAAGCATTGGTGTCCATTCGCTCTACATGTCCCAGTCATCTTAGACGACTGATGCCAGGTCAGTTTTTGAAATAACTCTTAATAATTTAATATTCCGCGTATTTTCAACTTTTACTTTCTCAAATTTTCTAAGCTTAAAATTTAAGCTTTACAAACAGTTTTTTACTTTTTCTTGAATATTTGTTGTAATTCTTTCATTGAGTTTGGGGGTGATATATCATTCTTTTGGGGTGATATTTCTTAAGAAGATCCCAATATTTAGAATCGATGTTAACATATTTTTCGCGTTTTTCATTGAGTTTGGGGCCATTTTTCATTTTGTTGGGGTGATATCTGTTATTTCTTAAAAAGGCCTTAATATT